>PNEQ01001578.1:46261-105345 GCA_003012365.1 Medauroidea extradentata | reverse complement strand
TTTGAAGCATGTGCAGTAGGTACCAATCCATTTCCCTTCCACAAGCAGTAATAGAAAGTAGTGCACAGCAGAAACTAAATGGCCAAATGTTTTGAAATAGGTATAATTTCTTGTTGTTTTTTTATGACTTCAGAAATGATGATAATGCCATTTACCTGGAGCACTTAATTAATTTTAACTACACATACATCAACTCAGCACAAATGTATTGTATTGCACATCATTTGCAACTTTTAAATATATGGTAGATATACAAAATTAGTGTGTTTACTGGAAACTTTGTTTTCTCTGATTTTATAATGCCATATATTTAATCTGTGTGCTTTCGAACAATTTGAACAAACCAAAAATTTTGACTAAGCACTGTGAGAGTTGTCTGCATTTTCAGCATTTAATTGTAACAAGTGCTGTGACCAACTTCCACAGAATGCAAGCAACGCTTGCTCTTATATAAAGGGCTGTGTCATTTAAGTTGTTACTACAGTGCAAATTGACTACTGCAAATATAGAATTTGAAACATTTGTAATCATGAGTGTTACGTTGAATATTTACTTTCAGTTTATATATATATATATATATATATATATATAGAGAGAGAGAGAGAGAGCGAGAGAGAGAGAGGCAGTTTGAAGTTATGTGATTGAGAGTAGTATTTTATGAGCGCTTTAAGAATTATTTTAAAACATCATGCAGTGCGAAATGCACTGCTACAATTGAGGCACATTTGTATTCATTGCGAGATGTTGCAGTGATGGAATGTCAACTAACTTGCACAATTTCTGTACATAAAATTTTTATGGAAAGTCACTGTTTTCCTGTGTAGGGTAAAAATTTCAGTATTGGTTGTTTACGAAGATTTTAAAATTTAATTTGCACACATTCTAAAACTGCTTGCATGTGTTCAGTCACAACTTTGCTGACCTGTAATAATTGAACATTGTGGGCACAAACAAAAAAAGTAGCTAACGTTACCACGTTACTTTTTGTAAACATGCGTGAGTAGACACCTTCAATTCGCACTTAATTTTCTGGCCCAGTCTGTGTTCAGCATCACTAGCACACATTGTGTTCTTTCCTAGCTTTAAACTAGAAAGTTAATAATATTAGATGATAATAATAACAACTCCAGCAGGTTACTTTTCATGAATACTTTTTGTACTCTTTCAGACTATTTCTTTACGAAAATTGTTAATAGGTATCCAAACTTTTGCACGCTATGTTTGCAAAATAGTTACACCAATATGTGGTAAAATTGAAACTATAAATTTGCGTCATCCATTTATATTTTTTAATATTATCACTTGCATTTTCGTCTCCGTGAATTATTTACTTACCCATTCTTTTCATTCTGCGTTACATCTATCATCGTTTTCAATGTACAGTAAGACACTTTTAAGAAATTTTTTATGTGAGTGGGTTTGTGTTTAATAAATAAAACCATTTTTATTCCGTCTGCATGTATACACTAGTGTAATTTAACCATTTTAAGAAGTTTTCCTGGATAATAAACATTATTTATTTCTCTCCTAACGCGTGTGGCTTAGTAGGGTTTGACTGTACGCTGCAATGAAGAGAGTGCAACGTTATAAACAGCTGACAAGTTTTGCGTGAAATACCTCATTACCGTTCATATTTGTTTTATATGTACAAATTACGCCAAGGATTAAATCCATGTTAGTCTGTGAAAACAAATGTGCCCTTTCATTGCCAAGTATAAAGTAAATTTCTGTTACCGTTCCAGGTGTCGGCACATCACAGTGGTGCTGTTCCTAGTCTTACTTTTCCTCTCCCATAGACATAACTCGTAATACTTAAAACTAATATTTATTTCTATATAACATGTTGCAACTGTAGGTAGTATGAACTGAAATATATTTTTTCTTGACACTGATTATTTTTAAAGGATTAATGTAATCTTGAAAAATAAATATTTATACTGTATGAAAAATTTTGTGATGTATTTCAGATAAACATAAATAAACTGTTTACAAATAATTCAAACTTAAATTTGAGAGACAACCACCCAATTTTGTAAAGTAAAAGGTATTTGCAGTAAAATGAAAACTATTTTAATTTATACAAATTTTTAATAAGAAAAGGGGGGGGGGAAGCAATAAATTATAATGGATGTTTCGTTAATGGGAAACTTAGGTATCTAAAATATCAACATTAACTTTTAACTGTTGGGTTTTTAATATTGTTTCTGGTATAAAATATATCATTCATGTAATATAAGGATAACCTTTTTTCTTATCAACAACTAAGGTTCATGGCTTTCGAAATATATATTTTAGTTAAGAAAGTATAATTTAATTTAAAATGTCTATACGTCAAGACTGATCATTGTAATAATTTTACTTTTACATACTGGCTAAAATTTGTCATTACGAAGTCTTTGAAATGGTACAACTTAATATTATTGACGCGTCATAGGGTAATGTATATGTTTTATCACCCGTGACATTCCGAGTAGGAATATGTGACATATTGTGTGGTCAATTGCTGTGATGGTACTAGCAGAGGCAATTCAGTTATATAAATTTTCGTTGATTTTATGATTACATGGTATATTTGCTGCTGAAGTCATTAAATTCTGACATAGATAAGAAAAAATATTGTTGTGCCTCTTATTATGAACTGGAGAGTACATCAGTGCTGTTTTGAAATAACGTAAACATTTAACTGTAGAAATTTAGTGAGTACTGTAAACTGGGTATACTTTGCACCAGCATGTGTAACTTTGCACCGCCAAAAAATATTTTTTTCTATGCTGACAGTTGAATGACAAGAATTTGTATTATATGGCATTAAATTATAATTTTTTTAAGTACCCAGTCATGGTGTGTCTTTATTTCACCAAACGATTTGGAAACAATTATTTTTGGTGGTGCAAAGTATACCCACTTTACGGTACGTGACTTGAGTCTCAATTGGTGTAATTTCTTAAACAGGTGGAATAAATATTAAAAACTGTGCAAGTAAAACATTATAAATTATTCTGATCTGCATATCTGAATTTTAAAATTGGTGTTGATTTTTGTGTCATTTTTATAATGTGTTAAGTATTCAGTTAAAGTTAATTTTGACTAGACTATTGTAGCAAATAAATGCCAGAAGTTGTGATTATGTTCTCCATGTAACTTTAGCCAGTGTTTACGAAAAATATTTAAAAAATAATAATTTAAGTATTTTAAGTGGCATTACATTTGAAATTACCGCCACTGCCGTGCATCCGGAAGTAGTTTTTATTCCATCCGCAAGATGGCAGTAGCGTACAATCGCTAAATAGCAACAGCGTTCAATCGCTAGATAGCAGCACATAGCACAAAAATACGGTTGCAGTTGCAATAATCAAAGTCGCGCTTCTATAACTACCTTTTCTATGGCCGTACTTCGGAAATAGTTCTTATTCCATCCGCAAGATGGCAGCAGCCTACTGTCGCTAGATAGCAGCACTTATCACGAAAAATAAGGTTGCAGTTGCTATCGTTAGAGTCGCGCTTCTATAACTAATCCCTTTTCTATGCCCATAGAGGTAATATATAGTAGAGGGAATATGATGTCACAAATGTGTGTCCAACATTATCGGGAGAGTTTAGTGTCGTTTATTTATGTTTTCTCGTCGTAAAAATGCATTAGTATTGTTTGAAACTCATGACGTACCTTACAGAATATATATTTAGTCATATGATGTCACCAAGATCTCGGTTCAAAACCTTATGGTAAGTATGTAGCTAATATTTACTTTTCACTAAAAACAGCTGGGTTAAGGAAAACAGTAATGTGGCAAACATTGTTTACATTTCTCGTTCTGAAATTTCTACACAATTATACAATGCGATAGTATTGTAGTATGCTCTTCTTAGTTCATAAATTCATAAGGTACCAAAATAACCCAACATAGCTGTGATTACTAAGCAATTTAATCTTGGGTCTCAATGTTATATCAAATTTCCCACGCATATTTCACTTAAGTCAAGTGACACATGTTGAACACACTATTTCGTATGCAGCTGTGTAGAGGATACTCCCTCTACCCTATATTTACTCTAAGGTGTGACTTGAAATAATTCGTTTTATTCCCTATAATCTCTTCAGGTTATGGGCCCAATACTGAAGAAAGGGGCCGTTATCGGGGATATTGATTCCGAATATGTGCGATTTTTGATTATGCACAATGGTTTTCAACTATAATTCAAAACGAAAGGATTGCCCGCTTTAGCACTCCTTTAATTTCAGATCAGACTTCGCGATTATTTTTGGCTTATGTGTAGTGTTGCACGATGTATCGAAATAATTTACAAACTTGCAGTGGAAATATGCCGATTGTAAACAAAGTGAACGGTATGGACGACTATAACGACTGAAAAATTGGCATGAAAATGTTATTGATGCGAGAATGATTTTGGGTATATACATCAAGGGAATTGTGTGAAGCAACACAGAACCCAGGCCAGGATAAAGAAATGGAGACACTTTCCGTAATCTGCTTACATGTAGAACCTCACCTGTATACATATGTAAGGAATGCTACGAAAGCCAAGGATGCATAGAATGAGCTGGCGAAAGTATTTGAAGATAAAGGTTTGGAGCGACGAATTATCCTAATAGATTATTTGTTGGATAAGAGGTTGGAAAACCACAATAGTATGAAAGACTACATTACTGCAATTTTGACTGATGCTCAGAAACTGCAGGACACTAGCAAGGGCTTGGACGATGAACTGATCGCTGTAGTCATGCTTCGAGGGCTACCTGAATAATACAGACCACTGAGAATGGCATTAGAAAATTCTGGAATTGAAGATACAATGGACCTTGTACGAATGAAGTTACTTCAAGAGGCCCTAAGAAGAAATAATGTCCATGGAGAAAATGCAGCAGAAGCAATGTTTGTGTCCGAGGAGAAGGAAAAATTTACTGCTAGGGATGTAGAATTAAAATTCGCTGCTAGGAATGTAGAATTAAAATTCGCTGCTATGAATGCAACAAGCTTGGACACATAAAGGTGAATTGACCAAATCGTGACAATTATGTGAAGGACAACATGGATAACATAGCACCACCATCAAGGTCAGAGGTACCACTACTTCTCACAGCATTGGGGTTGAATACAGTGGAAAATGCATGGTACATAGATTATGGGGCAACACGTCATATAACTAATAGGAAAACATGGTTAAGCAATTTTAAACAACAGGGTAACCTAGAAATATCTCTTGCACACAGCCAGAGGGTTCATGTTGTTGGAACTGGTAACGCCGTGATCAATGTGAGTAAGACAGAAAGGGTAATTCAAGATGCCATGTTTGTGCCTGAATTATCCACAAATCTGTTATCTGTGTCAAAGATGGTAGAAAAGGGTCTGGTTGTAGTGTTCTCACAAACGGGATTTGAAATATATCACAGTAATAATTGTAAGGTTCAAGGAAATGCAGAATTAAGTGCTGAAAATATAGGAGGGTTATATAGGCTAAATAAATGTACCCCCTTAACAACCATTAACATACAGATGCAGACGAATTTAAATGTCAAAACACAATGATAGCTGTGTCATATGAAATATGGCATTGTAGACTGGGTCACCTAAATAGAAAAGGTATGAAGGAAATGAAAAATGGTCTAGCCCCAGGTATCATGTTTTCCTAGGTAGGAGTCGATCCATGTGTGCCATGTATTGAAGGGAAACAGGACAGAAAAACATTTCGTAATAATTTAGCTAGGAGAAGCTGTCAAAAACTTGAATTAGTTCACAGTGATGTTTACGGCCCCATGAGTGAGCAGTCATACAGTGTAGCGAGGTACATGCTGATATTTGTTGATGATTTCTTTCGGAAAATATTTGTTTATTTCTTGAAAAACAAGTCTGAAGTAAAAAATGTATATGTCAAATTCATAGTGCAAGTCGAGAAGGAAACTGGCCTACAAATCAAGACACTAAGGACTGACAATGGAAAGGAATATATAAACACCAATTTGACCAATTTTTTGAAAGAGAATGGAAACAGACATCAGACTACAATTCCATATTCACCAGAGCAGAATGGGGTGGCAGAACGTACAATCAGATCCATCTTCGAAAAGGCTCGAATTATGATGCAGGATGCCAAAGGAACTTTGGACTGAAGCCTGAAACTCAGCAGTATATCTAAAAAACTGATATCCCTATGCTTCATTAGGTGGCTCCACTCCAGAAGAAATGTGGACAGGGAAGAAAGTGGATCTTAGTCATTTGCGTGTATTTGGACGCAAAGCATACACACATGTGCCTTAAGAAAAACGAACAAAGTGGGATGCCAAGAGCAAAGAACTGGACTTCACAGGGTATTGTGAATATTCTAAAGGCCTTCTTTATCAAGAGCTAGAGATGTTGAGTTCTTAGAGCATTATAGTTACTATGAATCGAAAGAGAAAACTATTGACCATCAGGATGGAGCCAACATATCGGAACTTCCCCTTTCGCATTCAACCAAAAACAGTCACTCTAGTGTGAAAAAGGACGATGTTTGCGAACATGGACCAGGAGAATCATCTGATACAGATAGTGATTTCTTAGGTTGGGATAGTCCTGCTGAAACAGACAAGTAAAAGGATTATCAAGAAAAATTATGAAGTTCAGACAATAAATGCCCAAGAACAATGGAGTCCAAAACAGGCAAAAGAAACTTTATCAAGGTCACCTTATGTACCAGCAGAAAAGAAAGCATATCTTACCCTAAGAGTGTAGAAGAAGCTCTGAATGGGGAATTCAGGAAAGAATGACTGGCTGCTACGAATGAGTTCACATCTTTGTTGGATATTGATGCCTGGGAATTAGTAAGTAAATTTGAAAAACAAAATGTTATTGCATGTAAATGGTATTCAAAGTTAACAAAGAGCCTGATTTAACTACAGACAGTTTTAAAGCACGCCTGATAGCAAAAGGATACAACCAGCCACATGGGACTGATTATGAAGAAACATTTACACCGGTTGTCAGATATGCTACAGTCAGGTTGTTGCTCACAATTGCAGCACAACTTGACCTTGATGTTGATCACCTTGATGTATCTACGGTTTTCTTAAATGGTGAATTGGAAGAAACAGTATACATGACACAGCCAGAATGTTTTGTGTCTGAATGAAAAGAAGACAAAGTTTGTCTTCTATAGAAAGCAGTTTATGAACTAAAACAAGCAGATAGGGTATGGAATAAGAAAATTCACGAAGTACTGCTTAGTTTAGGCTTGGAACAAAGTCTACATGAACCATGCATATACTACAGACACCAAACAAAGATTATCTGATTGTTTCGTTGTATGTCGATGACTTCCTCATTCTGTCCTCAAACAAGTCTGAAAAGGATTACCTAAAATAAGAATTGATGACAACTTTCAAGATGAACGATTTGGGGGAATTAAAATAATGCCTTGGTATGAACATCAGAAGAGATAGAGGGGTTGGGACTATTCAAGTAAGTCAAGAACATTACATTAAGGATCTTTTATACAGATTCGGAATAGAAGACTGCAAACCAGCAGGAACCCCAATGGAAAAGGATTTGAAATGTACAAAAGGTGATATCAAAATGAAAGACCCTACCATACCCTTTCAGAATCTGGTAGGATGCCAACTTAGGGTTACCAGACACTGAGAATAAGAAATGAGGATACTCATGTACATTTCAGGAAAAAAAAAAAAAGAGGACAGTCAAAATATTGAATAAGAACAGACAATATTTTCATAGATCTATGATTACTGGCATCTGTAGAGATGCCAAAACATGAAATACTTCCCATTGTCTCAACAACAATGTCGATTGCATGAGAAGCAATGACATTTCGAATAAATATTTCTGCTTTGGTTCTAGCACATTAAATATTTCTAGCAGTTTCCAAGCCTTGAAAAATTGTCATAATCAGACTACATTTACATTCCATTGATTTGAAAGACTATTCTTTTTGACATTTTTTCAGACACAATGAATAAGTATGGTTTGTTGTAAATCAGCACATGTATCTTACTTGTAAACACCTTCATGTTTTGTATGTTTTTGTAAACAAATTATGTACTCTATCAGTCTGACAACTCCTTGCACATATGTTCTGTGATTTTGGAGGCTTGAAAATAAATAAATAAACATTCAGTTACTTTCCCAGAATTTAAATAAAGAGGGAGCAAAATTGTTTTGTTTATAGTAACGTGACGGGATGATGTGGTAGACCCCACGTTGGAAAGCCGATTAACACGTTTGCGGGATAGGCGGGAGGGGGGGGGAATGCGTACAATATAATGATGATGATGCTGACTCAGTAGATGAGTCGGATGGGATATGGGTGACAAAGTTATGGGAGTCGACTGGCTAGCAGGAAGAGCTGTGATGAGATGGATAGTGGGGAAAGGGCACACAGTGGAAACCGCGGAGGAAACTCCCTTTTATGATGATCCCAGGGTCGACAGGCCGACGACCTCGGGGCAGGCTACGTACCAGTGGATTGTTGCACCCTCAAACGACGAATCTTCGGGGACTTGTTAGGGCCAGTCCCCATGCCACAACACACTCAAAGTTACGCTAAGCGTCACTAGGAATGGGGTGAACCAAGAACACTACTTGAAAATGAAAGGCGTGAATAGTTTTTTTGAAATTTACTCACCATGAGCAAAAGACTGACACTCGCAGAAGGCCAATGCCAGTCAAACGGACCTTTACTTATCTAGTTCACCAGGTAGGAGCACATACATTAACTAACCTAATATTCCAAACAGAAATAAGTACATTAAAAAAAGTATTCAGCAAACAAGAATCTGAAAATCTGAAATTTAAACACAAATCAAAGAGAAATAAAAACAGATGAGTACAAATTACACAGATCAAATATTTCACTCATAAAAATATTAACTTTCTATAGCCGAATGCTATAATTCGTATTTTTCTTGTCTGTTTGCGATAGCTGCGATACTTGCGGCAGATATTTTCTCTGTGCCACTTTCTCTCATAAGAAAACACATTAGGCATATTTTAGTGGTTGAATTGTTCACAAGATGTTAGCAAGTTTTTGCCGAAACAGTCTGCATTTACAAGAGCTCGCTAAAATGCAATATTCAGTGAATATAAATGACTACCAACATGGAATTACGAAATTGTGTATTTGCTATTGCCTTATCAGGAATAGAATTGACTCTACAAAGGAAAACACTTCTTCACGAATACATTTGTTTGGAAAAGAGACTGCTGACACTATTTTTTTACATGTACAACATAATAAATTGTAGAAATAAATCTAACTATGCAGATGCATATAATGAAAAATTAATATTGCATCATTATCTTTTAAAATAACGTAAGTCTCATCCATATTGTGCATAAATACAGTTTGTTTTGATTTCAATAATAATAATCAAGATCTTTGCAGATGGGCTATCGCCCAGTGGCAAGTCCACACACACCCCACTCACTCTCCCTCCAGATCCTTTCTGAACTGCCCCACACTCTCAACCCTCACCAGCTCCTCACTCAGCACGTTTACTCCCTCACCGACTTGACCATCATTGACTACGACCCTTCTCTGTCCTCCTCCAAACTCTCTGGAGCTTCTCACTGTTGGTCCCTCTCCCTCTGTAATCACTTCTGATCAACTGGATACCTAACCTTCCGCAACCTCCCACACCACCTTGAACAACCTAACAAGCCTCTCCACTCTTCACCTGTCCCTCAAAGTAATCCAACCTATTTCCTTCATCATCACTGATGGCTAGTAATTTCCTTCATCCTCACCGTCATGCCCTTGCCTTCTCCACTTGCCCTTCACCCATCTTCTGCCCTCCTCTGAACCTTCTCCAGCTCGTGATCTTACTTCTCCTGCATTGTAAGAATCCCACTCTGTTGCTGCATATTCCAGCATTGGGCGTACCATCGAGATGTATGCTTTCTCTTTTGCCCCACCACTGGCCCCATTTAGGGCCCTTCTCAGTAATCCCAGGGCTCTTCTTCCCTTAGAATCCACTTTTCCTAATTGTCCCTTCCATTTAAGGTCCTCTTGTAATACCACTCCCGAGTACTTGTATTGTATCACCTCTCCTTTCTCCTGCTCTCCCATCTGTACCTGACCCTGCTCTTTACATTCTTCCTAGTAAATCTCACCACTTTTGTCTTTTTAATATTAATCCTCATTTTATTAGCTTCTGTCCATTCTAACATCAGATTAATGCCCGCCTTCAAGTTGTTTCTCTAACCTACCTCCCAATACAATTCACAATCATCAGCAAACAACCTTATCTTGCCCCCCATTCCCACTCCCACGTCATTTGCCATTATGGTAAACAACACGGAACCCAGCACACTTTCCTGTGGTACCCCTAACATTACTATTCTTTCCTTCGACTAGGTGCTCCCCACTATCACTTTCTGATGCCTTTCTTCATGGAAGTCACTTAGCCACTCTACCACCCACTTGTCATCCAATAGCTCATCCACTTTCTTTATTAAAATTCCATGTGGTACCTTGTCAAACGCCTTCTTAAAACCTACGAAGCAGGCATCAACCTGCTTCCCTTCATCAACAACTTGTATGAGGTCTTCTAAACTGGGTCTTATGCGAGTATCCTCTCCTAAACCCATGCTTGTACTCCTGCACCCAGTTCTTCTCATCCATCACATTCACCTCAAATTTCACAAGCCTCTCCATTACCTTGCCCGTTCTCGATGTGAGACTCACTTGTCTGTAACTGCCAGGTTTTGTCCTGTTCCCTCTTTGCTTGTACACCGGTACCACCAGAGCCTCCTTCCACCCCTGTGGTAACTTCCCCTCTACTAATGATCTACCAAACTAAACTTCTAAATACCTTGCCATCATGCTTCCACCAAATTTAAGCATTCCATTCCCTATGCCATTGGGTCCCACAGATTTATTAGCGTGCAATGCTTTAATGATTTTGCATATATCCTGTTCTCCTATCTTGATTTTACTACCTGTCATTTCGACCAATTCCACCTCCTTAACCCATTCATCCTTCTCCGCCAATACAGACAAGTACTGCGCCTGCAACAACTCTGCCCTCTCCTTGTCTGTATACACAGTCAAACCATCTTTACCAGTTAGCAATGGTAGTCCTTTCTCCCAACCTTTCATCCTCTTCAGATAGCCAAATAGTTCCTGCCATCCCTTAATTTACCTTCTTCCATCATGTTTTGAAGGTTTCAGATTTATTCGAAATGAAACAGGAAATAATAGTTAAGGTAAATATCCTGTGAACAAACCCTGTAATCGTTTTTCTGTCTCGTATGCCACAAATGTGCCAACATACCCGCAGCATGTTTGCCAACTACCTTTTAAACAGAAGCGCTAAAATGCTCTGTTCACAGGCACCGCTACCAATTCAACCGCTAAAATACACATATTTTCTTTCTAGTAGTACCTATAGTATAACTTTAGAGCACGGTCGTAGAAGAACAGGTCTGGACATTCGCCTATCTAACAATGTATTTTGCTTGACCCCCTTGTTGTTTGGCTGTAGTTCGTCAAGTTACCGAGGAGGTCTGTCTCAAACTCCGTCCACTTTTTTCCATTGTTAAATTTATAAATTAAATAAAGATAGCTGGAGCCTTTTCTTAAATTTGTGAACTAAGGAAGTATTTCATAAATTAAAAAAAAAATACGTTTTGATAAATTGTTTATCTTAGTGGGGAGGAAGTGGGCGGAGTTTGAGCCGATCGCCCTAACAGCAGCACTATCGTGAACTTAGTGAATTACAGCCAAACAACAAGAGAGTCAATTTTCCAGGCAAGTGTCCAGATCTGTTCTTCTATGGCAGTGCTTTAGAGAGCTCTTGAACGAGTAAAGGAACATACCTCAGTAATTATAGAGATAAGAATTGTTGTTTTGTTGGCTAACTTGTGTTACATGTTCAAGTACAGTGAATTTTAAAATAAATTAAAAATCTAGGAACCATATGTGTTAAGTTTTATTTAGAATGCTTTTTTCTCAGTTTTATTTAGTGTTTGAGTGATATTTTTAGCCATAAACTGAGGTGCAAAATAATCTGACGAAGCTTACCGCTTAAAAATATGGCGACTTCCACTGGGGGTGTGGGTGAGTTTTTGTAGGATGAATTATTCAGTGTCTGCTGTAAGATAATTACGTATTACCTTCGGCGTAGGGTTTTATGAAGTAATTTTTTCGTATTGAAGTTTTCTATTACTATTTCAGTGCGTAACTTTTCTGTTGCGTCTTGTAACTGAGAGGTCCTTGTAAGGCGTACCCGCCATTTCCGGAAATTAAAAGTAACCAAGAAATCAAAAGTAAGGGTGACATTTACTTCCGAAGAGTATATTATATTACGAATAATAGTGGTTTGTTTTCCTCGCAGAGGAAAGCTTTGGAGCGAAAGTGCGTAAGACTTTCGCGATGGCAGGTTAAGTATATTGCAACTTTGACTTGACGTATTTAAAGTTGATTTGTGAAATTGTTTTGAGGTTAATGTGTAACCTTACGAAAGTACAAAAAGCGTTTTAAAAGTTAGTGTGGTTTGAACGCAGCGTTCTGAGACGCTGGCTTTATGTGGTCCTTTTACTTATTCTTGTTATGAAACCCATTAAGCTTAAAATAATAATGTTTTTTTTTGTTGTGAAATTAACCAGGCCACATGGAAAGATGTTTAAAATATACATGGTTTTGTGTTGTAATATTATCCATGACCCCTGAAAATATGTTTATTCTCTATGCAAGGAACATCTGAATAAATCAAGCTCGCAAGATAATTTGCTGAATGTCTGCGGACATTCTGTAAACACCACTCAAAAGTAAGATTTTAATGTGCAGGATTGCTACAAGCCTGGAAAATCTCCAGCTCCTGCACCTTCTTGTACGGATCCCACTCCGCAGCAGCATATTCCAATATTGGACGAATCATCATACAATATGCCTTTCCCTTCAACTTACCACTAACCCCCTTCAACACTCCCCCAAGGAGTCCTAAAGCCCTTCTTCCCTTCTTAACCACTCTGTCCACCTGCTTTGTCTACCGTAGATCTGTCTGTATCACAACTCCCAGATGCTTACAGTCTGTGGATTCCTCTGTCTCCTGCCCATCCCATCTGTATACCTCTCTTCTTAGTAAACCTTACCAACTTGGTTTTACGTACATTAATCTTCATTCGTTTCTCCACTGTCCAGAACCACAACCTATCAATATCCTCCTGCAATTTGATTCTACAGCCCACCCTTCCCAAACTGCTCCTAATCTTTCCAATCATCTTCTGTTACCAACTGCTGCTTACTATATTCCATTCTGCGCATCACTATCTGAATTTTTAAATTTTTATTTTCTCTTTGTATATTCTCTCTTAATATTCCCCATCCTCTTTATTTATCACCATGTAGCCTACATCCTGATTAGTCTTTCCTTCAAAGAGTTCCATCACAATACCTTAAATATCACTGGTGGCTGAAAGTTTTCTTCGTCCTCACCAGCATGCCCTTGCATTTTACAATTATCCTTCACCCATATCACTGCCTGTCTTTACACTTTCATGCCTCTAATTACACGTGCAGGTCCTACTCTGCTGCTGCGTGCTCCAACATTGGCAGTACTATTTTAATAAATACCTTTTCCATCACTTCACACATTTTGGCAGTGTCAAAACTGACAAGAGTACTCTTTCACACGAGTTTGATGTCCAAATTTGAGGGAGAGTGGGCAAAAGGGAGAGTGAGCGACAATGTTCACTTGTTGCTCACTCTCGCACCCTAACTGGCAGCCATATTGTTTTTAGTGTAACCAAACTTATTTGTTTACTTTTACTCGTTCATTATTTTTACCCTTCATTCTTGTATTTAAAAAATTCGTCAAAGCAGATAATAACAGTAACCTACATTAAATATATTGTAGTTATTGGGTCATTCCAATTTAAATCAAAAAAATTTTTTTGCATCACCAATCTTTATTCTAATATATATATAAAATTCGAGTAAAAACCATAAAAAAAATTTTTTGCATGAGATACAAGCTATATGGTTAACTGCTACGATGGAAAATTTGACATTTCAGGGTCACATAAGAAGCCATTACTTTTTACCCCTTGCTGCTTCGAAGCTCTGTCATAGCTCTTCAGTAAGCTTTAAAACTAAATATGTTATTATGTTCCAAACTAATTTTACCTTAAATCAAGACTAACCCACTTTTTTTAAGGTGGAATAGTACATGCAAGTACTCTTGTTTTTGCAACATTCAGCTAGCCATTAAATACAGTACTGAAGGGGTGGTAATAACTAATGGTTTACATTCGTAGTAGACAGCAGTGAGTACTACTAGAGAAATAGATAATTAAGAGGTCATTTGGTTCCTTTTACAAGATATAACCCCCCAAAAAACATTTATTTCAAAAGTTTCCTTTTGAAGGTCAAAAAATGGCATGTGAGGTAAAGGCACACTTGAAACCATGCTTTCATAATCTCAAAAATTCATCGTACTTGTTAGAAACATAATTTTTGGGCCCATGAAAATAGCTAAAAACATTTTTTTTTTTTGACTGCTGGAACTACAAAATACCGCCCAGATTTGTGAAACAATACCAGAAACATACATTGGACTCAACTACAAAATTTCCATAGAAAGAATGGTAGAGACACTGTTTAAAGTCCCATGTAAAAAGTAAAATGAATGCATTGATCACCAGTTTGGGACGCCACAAATAGAAGTGAAGCAGTTACTGTTGCGTGTTGTAGACTGAACTTTATTGCTCCACGTATCAAGTGCGAATAGTTAAATCCATTACATAGGCTTCTTTTTAAAGGTTATTCTTTTCTAGAAACTGAAGACTGCCATGGAATAAAATATTGCAAAAAGCAAATTTTTCAGCTGAGTCGACAAGTTTTGGAAATTTGTGTAGGATTTTTAACATTTATCATTTTCGATTAGCGACAGCCACGTGCATAGTGACAACATAAGATTCTAAGATTTTATGTTAATTACTGTAGAAGATAAGAGCATGTGTTAAACTGGCAATGCACAAATTATTTTTAACACTGCAGATTTAATTAATATATATATCTGTAAATTAAAGTTTTTGTTTAGTTCAGAACAGAAAACTTCAAGTTAGACCTATGGATTTTGTGTGGCTTGTGATAATGTGATCTATTTTTTATTTTACATTCAAGTGATATATTGCTTGGTGAAAAATAACAAAACATAAATCAAGCCAAGCAGTATGTTTAGATCTCCACCCATGAGTAATGTATGTGGTGTGTGTTTCAAACGATAGACAAAATTAGTAGCCCAGTAAGTAAATGGACGACTTGAAGTACACGCCCCCTGACGTCACACCGCAGGGGAAGTACTGTAGGAAACAAAGCTTGTTTACAAACATGCTGATTTGTTAGTTGGTAATTGCAGAAAGCAAAAATGTTGCGCATTCATAGATTTGCACGCAAGGGTAAAAAATATTATTAGGTTCAGTTTCATGGTTAAAGATACGCAAATACATAAGATTAATGTTTACCTGAAAAAATGGCAAATTCCAAACAAATAATAAATGTTCTTGACTTGCATCTCATCCGGACACGTGGAGCCAAACAGCTAAATGAAGGTTATGTTCGGCTGCGGTATCCATGGAGATAGGAATTGTTTCCCACACCTGACTGAAGCTCCGCCTCTTTTCAAGTCGTCCATTGCAGTATCAGAGTGTAGATAACGCAATAGCAAAATAGTTTAGGAAACATTACAGTACACACGATATTATAATTATATACATAATGCAAAGCCAACAGTATTTATTGTTTTAATAATTTATTTAATGTAAAGAAATTGTTAATACATATAACCTGTTGTTGCCGTCGATGACGAGAGAGGTTTCGATTTTGTTTCTACTGTTGAATCTAATACTGTGTTCGGATGGTTGTTGGAAAAACAATAGATTTTGGGTGTGGCGGTGTTAGCTTTGATTTGATCGGTGCCACCGACTGAGATGTGCAGTCGGACACGAGACTCTCCTTGGGCCGTGGTACGTTCGTGTTGGCGAGCCCCCTCTCTTTGGTGTCTTAATGTCTTGCGCTGCAATTTCAGGTTATTGGGAGCACCTTAGAAAACCTGCCTAACTATATAGACTCTTGAAGGCAGTCCAACTCCTAATTTTAGTATAACAAACGGTTACGTTAATAACCGAACACAGCGAAAATAAGAAAGACTGTCTCTTACATAAATCCTGTGAACAGAACTACAGAGTCAATGAAACGACATGGTAGTGTCCACGTGGCACAAGTGTCCTGCTGCGCGTCAATTTCACCACTGTAGGATTATGACCGCTAGCTTTGAGGCCTCTCCTCTCTCTCCACGGAGGGTGATATCAACTCGTCCATTACACACTGCCCGGCTGCAAGCTTAGTAAGACAGTGACGTAAAACAGAACATTATAATTGTTTGACCTATGATGCCGCCTCTCAATGTCTGTTGCAAAAAGAAAACATAACCCTTGTTCTACGTGCGGAGGTAGCAGACTGTGACTTCATAGTTATGTCGCTGGCGGTTGGCGCCCTAGGCACGTGGCATGCTAATTCAAAGACACACTGCTCTGATTTTAATGTGTTGCAGCTACGTTACACTTCCTCTCTGGCAAACAACACTGACTCTACGCCAGCACAAGATGCTCTTCAGAACACTCTGTTTGTGACACCACATTTCACACACACACACATCTTCCGTGGCTGTTGTGGGGATTGAAGGACTCCAAGAAAAACATGCATCAAGACCGGGCGTTAATATACCTGGCCCATGGCATAGTTCGGCGACACTGTATTACTGAATTGTTAAAGGATAGCAGTGTATCTTTGTGTATTGTAATTTTATATTGTGTATTGATACAGATGATGTAAATGTTTTGAGATTCTTAAAATTTGTATTTTGTTTACGTAGCCTACTTTTATACAAAATTGTAAATGGATAAGTTCTAGGCCTATATCACTAAATTGCAATCTGCAGAATTGTATATTATAATTTTATATAATGTGTATTATGTATGGATGATTTAAATGTTTTAAGATGATTGTGTGAAATTTGTATTTAGGTTATGTAGCCCATTTTTATACAAAATTGTTAATGGACAAGTTCTACATCACTAAATTGCAATCTACAGGATGCAAAATAAATGAAATAAAGGAATGTTACTATACTAACATTGTGTTTCTTCCATAAATATTTTCTGGAGCGTAGGAAAATATGTGATCCCCTTTAGACCTCAAGTGGCTGTCTTTTGGTGGGATTTCTTTGTATTGTGTTATATGTAGGTGGTTAATTTAAAGTGTGTACTTTTGAACTAAGCTTTTAAAAAAAATTGTACGTTATGCATATAATTCAACATTGACAATGGTTACGTCTTTGAATGGTTGGTAGTAAATTATAGGATGTAGTTCCACACGTTTTCATACATGAATACAACACTCTTTAATTAAAACTAAAATAAATAGACATTTGTATTTTATATAGCGTAATAAAAATATTTCTTTCTTCAAACTGTAGGTTTCTATAGATAACACAATTTAACATACACACACAAATGTAAAATGCAATTGTCTAACACTTAGATGCTTACTGTTGTTAATCCAAGGCTCTGTCTGCGATCAGTGCGATTACATAGTTTATAATTTCGTAGAGAGATGACATGAGTGAGCTTAATGACAAAGCGTTGTACACACAGCACATTTGTACAGTAAAAAAATATCTAAATTTTATCCCTTAAAAATAACATTAAAGTAATACAATTGTCAAACGGTACAAAGTTATGGATTTTGTGTGAATTGTTAATTTTTTTTTACTGCTAGACTTTATATGTATTTGTAATTATGTTTATTTTTCCATCAAAAGCCGTTATTAATTCTTGAGTGTTAATAGCAATGAAATTTAAGATTTGTTTCTTTGGATTTAATTTGGGCAGTTTTGTTTTTTGAATGGAATGTGCAAAAAGTCGTACACGAAACTACAATATGTCATATCCCACAACGCTCTTGTTTTACCGAAAACACTTTCTAAAAACTTTATGCGATATAGAATAGTTCGATTGGTATCAAAATAAGCCAATGTTAATTGCTGGATGAAATTACAGTTTGGTTGAAGTTGTAAACATATTCCTTATGTCCTAATATAGCAAAATGTTATCTTCAGTTAAACTGTAGTTGACGTATTGCTGTTTCATGAACACAGTTCATTTATTTTAGTGTTTCATATCTGTAATATAATATTTTAATAGGTCTATACGTTATAAAATGAACTGCGCACTGCATATCACTATTTTAGGAATGACATTAACCAAAGAAATATTAAAAGTTAAACTTTCCAAGGTGTTGTTGTATCTACATTTCTTGAATGTTTTTTGTTTATTTATCAGTGTATTGTATTCAAGATGGTATCGGTCTGAAGGTATGTGTAGGCCTACATGACATAAGTTTTTTGTCAAAATATTCACAAATGCTTTTAATAAGGCATTTGCTGTGTTTCCATTGCTACACTACTGTATTTTGATGTGATACACTTCTGTAAATAACAATTTTTGGACCATTGGAATTTAAACATAAACAGTGTTGTAACAAGCCTGTTGTATAAACATGTAGCAATGTTTGTATTTATTTACACGCACTGGAAAGATACAAATTAGCTGAAAATTGGTTTTAAGTGGGCTTTCAGAAATGCTCACTTTACCCATAGCCACCTATAAGTTCTAATGCCTTTATTTATGAAAA
The DNA here is from genome assembly GCA_003012365.1 of Medauroidea extradentata. Taxonomy (NCBI): domain Eukaryota; kingdom Metazoa; phylum Arthropoda; class Insecta; order Phasmatodea; family Phasmatidae; genus Medauroidea; species Medauroidea extradentata. Next base: position 86,640 of record PNEQ01001578.1, on the reverse strand, counting down.
TGTAACTTCTCAGACATTGGGGCATAAAACTGTGAGATAATGTTATAAATATTTTGTGTGTTACAGTTGTACCTAGAAATTTTCGTCTACTTGAAGAGCTTGAACAAGGCCAGAAAGGAGTTGGCGATGGTACTATCAGTTGGGGATTAGAAAGTGACGATGATATGACACTTACTCATTGGACTGGAATGATAATTGGTCCACCAAGGGTATGTTTGCTGTTAGTATTCTGTCTAGTTTATAGAGCACTTATCATGAAGTATTAATAATTTCAGTGTATCTTCCAACTACTGTATGTACATGTATATAAGAATTCTGTATTCTGACAGCCGATGATACCAATGTTTGTAACACGTGACAGAATAACACATCATTTAAGACCGGATGTATGGCCTGATGAAGCAGTAGTGGCAGCCCTGAACAACAAATCGGTTAACTTCAATCTCTGACTGTGAAAATATGTGTAGTCTGTCTCATATAAGTATTCAGTATTTTGACACTTCACTTCTGAGAAGTGTGTCTGTACGCAGGATTGCGGAGACAGTGCATTTCCAGGAAACCAGGTAGGTTTAAAGCTTCAGACAATGGAACTGTCGGATGCATTTCTCAGAAGAGAAGTGCCAAAATACACAATACGTGCATGAGACAGACCATAGTGTGTATTAGGCCTATTCGTGAAAAATGAGTTAAGCATTGGAGGAACCGTAATACAAGAACACAGCTCCATATCCAGCATTAGCTAGTTAAATATTTTATTGTATTCAAATTCAGTCATTTCTATAACTATTTTACAAACAACTGCACCATTATCAGTCAACCTGTACCAGCAACCAAAACAAGGGACGACCATGTTGTGAACTGAGGATTTCCTGTATTCATGTGTGTTTGTAATTCTTATAATGTGTTATTTTAATATTCTGTGTGTATATTTAATACATTACAATGCGGGGATTTTAAAAACCAGGGTGGTAATAGCCAACGACAACTGGATATTACGTGTTTTGGAAGACAGGAACTGGAAAAATGTTGAGCCTTGTTAACGACTGCCTGGCAGTTTGGCTTGGTATGTCTACAAAAAGCAGTTGCTAAGTAAGAAGTAGGTAATCCGTCCAGAGAAAAGTACTACAGAAAAGAAATAAAAAAATATTGTCTACCATTTATTTTAACAGAGTTTGTTGGTAAACATGGTTCTTCTTGTAGGCCTATACATATATAAACATGCTTTATTTCAAGGTGAATGTTTTTTTTGGAGGGGGGGGGGGAAATAAGTTGTACCATTTAATATAAAGTCCATGTGAAATTTTGTGCCTGTCTGGTGTAAAAATGTAAGCCTACGTATTATCAAAAGAAAAGGACAGATGATTTAGGCCTGTGTATTTCCTGGGTTTTAAAGTGTACTTGTGTAATCATGTGCATTTCTAAAATGATTTAAAGCTGTTCTGGGCAATTAGGCCTACTCATGTTTGTTTATTATTACTACCGGCAACACTTTACGTTTACATTTAGGTTGTGAGAGTGAAAATTTTTGCTATGTAGTCTACAAGAAAGATGTTTACTAGTGTTTTTAAATATTGTGAATGGGAATGACTATTATAACAACACTGACATTAAATTTATTCTAATTTAGAAGCCCCTATCACAAGTTAAAAAATGTTTGCAGCACAGCTCCCATTGACATTCACGAGAAATGTAAAAATTATTGAGAGAAAAAATTGATTTAAAAAAAATTTATCTTATATATTATTTTCCCTATGTTTGATCACCAGTGTGTGTGTCAGCTTACAAGGTTTTGTTAAATGCATTCCAGCTATTAGCTTGATAGGTTCACTTTTTGTACGCATGCGAACTTCATTCGGCTGACTTTTCAAACTTAAACTTATGATTCTGTACCAGATATGAAACATTAAAATGAATTTGTGGTAAGTTGTCACGCTTATTGACATGAACTCAAGCCTATAACTAAAACGTGGCAGTGAGTGAGAGCTACGAATACCTTTCTGTTTTCACTCCTTTAAAATCAACGCCAGTGAAATCTTCGTTGTTAACAAACGAATCTGCAACCACGCATGCTTTAACAATGGGCAAATTTACAGAGCTAACTTTTACGTAACTGGGTTTTCTACATTTTATTAGTTATTTAATCAGTGAAAAATTCCAATTCACACAACAGTGCCTGGTGGGCTATGACTAACCAAAACAATTAAGGCTACGTCATAACTGTGTTAGCCAATAAGAAAATGGTTTTTCAATGTTTATGGCTGTGTTTAAAAATTTGGCATCTGTAAAGTTGAATGATTTGAAAATTCCAATGTTTACAGAGACATTTCTTTGCCTGGTTGCATTTAGTGCAGAGATAATTTGGAAGAATCATGTAAATGTTAAAAATTTTCCTTAAAATCTCCAACAGTGGTGACCTTACATACATTTTAGATAAAAATGTGTTATGTATTTTTTTTTTTTCACGAGGTTACACAGTAATACATGAGTAAAAAGAAAGATTTTGTAGCTTTTTTTTTTATTTGACAATGGTAGGGGTTACATTGAATTTCTAAAGTGTTGGACTGCTTTTACACTTACATTAATGTTTGTTTTAAAATTCCCACTGTTACGTGAGGTACAGTTTAGTTTATTTTGTATGCTCACTGAAATTATTTTTTAATTCTGAGGTGAAAAGTGCTTCTTCCAACGTTATGTTAATGAGATTTTAGAATGTTTCTTGCAATGGGAGTTTGCAATTAGAATTTATTGGTTTGTGGACATATGCCATTGCTCATGTTTTGTTGACCAAACTTGTACTGAAAGACAAAGTGACAAAATACATTCACATCTTGGTGTTCCAACCAGCTGTGTTTCAGTCTGAAGACGGGGATAGATCACAATCCCCGAAACGTTGCATTTTTTCGTAAATTTTAACTTGTGTTGTTTTGTAGCTTTTCTTTTTATTTGTTGTACACTGTCCACTTTTTATGTCTACTTCCATCTTTTTTGGTCATATTGGGAATCTGGTTTTTCTTTGCGTCCGTCTTTTGTGTTTGGGTGTTGTCAAATTCTTGACTGAATTCTATCGTTAGAATTCTTGTTGGGGGAAAAAATACGGAATTCTTATGGGATTGTTTTTCTTAAGTTTTCTGCGGTTTTTTTTGCACTTCTTGTATTTTCTCACCTTGTCATTCAATACAGGTTTGGTCAACAAAACGAGCAATTACATATGTCCACAAACCAATAATAAATTCTAATAATCGTAATGCTTTAATAGAAACCAATAAATTTTACTTTTTTTTTTTTTTTTTTTAATCGAACCATACTAATTGCATAATGTTTAAACTAATGCAGTGTTCTGGAGGCTAAAGTTTACATACTTTTCATTAAATAGTCTATGCAGTGTAAGTTCGACTGTTTCTGAGAAAAGTGTCTCAGTATGTGGTATTTCTCTTCTGAGAAGAGTGTCTGTACACAATATTGCAGAGACACTGTCAGGATAGTTCAAAGGTCTACATAATTATGCTGCTTTGGCGTCTTTCTTTGAAGAGAAGTGTAAAAATAAGGCAAGGTCGTACTGTATATACTATGCTCAAAATTCTGGTTGTTGTAGCTGTGACATTTTCCCCATGTTTGAGAGATTTTGTAGTCAATTAGAAGCAATTTTTTTGCAAGAGAATTGTTTAATTAAGGGCGTGATTCACCTTAGTTTTCGTTTTTTTTTTTTTTTTTTTTTTTTTTTTTTTTTTTTTTTTTTTTTTTTTTTTTTTTTTTTTTTTTTTTTTTTTTTAATTTTTATATTTGTACCAGATATTTTTTTCTTATTTTAGACATAAACTGTGACTAAATCTTTCTCTTAGGAAATTTTTCTATCTATTTGTTGCGTAATGAGTTGTAAACGTCTAAATTTGCACTTTACGGTTTTATGCATGCCACTAAAACCAACTGAATACCGAAATGAAAAAATTCACAATGCATAACAGTGTTGTAGGCTATGATAAAAAAAATAAATAATTTTGTATGTAATAAAAAATGCTGTTTTAAAATGAAAATTTAAAAATTTCAACAATTTTTAAAAAAATATAAAACTATATATATATTTTTTTTAGTATGTGTCAAATCACAGCCTACAACGTTGTTGTACACTGTGAATTTTTTTGTTCGGCATGTCAGTTGGTTTTAGTGATGTGCATAAAACCGTAAAGTACAAATTTTGACGTTTATGACTCATTACGCAAAAACTATAAGAGATACAAAAATTTCCCAAGAGAAAGATTTAGTCACAATTTATGTCTAAAATACGGGGGGGGGGGGGGGATTCTGGTACAAATATAAAAATAATTAAAGTCATTGGAAACTGAGGTGAACTGCCCCTTAAAGCATAGCCTCAAAAATACTGCATGTGCAATAATCCACACTAGTACAAGATAAATCTGAAGTATCTACCTTGTTCTGAATGTTTCAAAATTAAAGGGTATCGAAAGGTACAATGTACGGTGGACAACTAGAATACTCAATCGTCAATTGATTTGAAGTACTCATCAAAATTTGATATTTTTTGCTGAGTAAATATTTCATCAGTGGACGTTTATTTGTATAGCACTATGCGGTACTATGTTTTACTTTCGAATAAAAAATTAAAAATGTTTTTTTCGAAAAATAATAAGCCCTTTAAACCACAAAATCTTCAAAAAATGGAATATTAATTTTTATAATTTTTAATATGATGTCTAGGCCTATGTAATAATCGAATTTCAAAAATACTCTCATTTTGATGTGAAAATAATTTTACTATCCGTGAGAGGTTTAGGGATGTTAAAATTATTTTCAAATGAAAACACTAGTATTTTTGAGCCCTGGATATCATATTGAAATTATAAATAGGACAGGTTTAAATTTTTTACTCTAAAGCAAAGCATAATACCACATAGTGCTAAATAAATAAACGTACACTGATGAAATATCTACTCAGCAAAAAATCTCGTTGAATTTCAATGAGTAGGTCATATTTTATTGACGATTGAGTATTCCAGTCGTCCGTTTATCGTAACTTTTCAGCATCCTGTATACTTATATTTTGTGTAGTTATTGTTCCTAGTTATTTTAAAAATAACGTTTGTGCAACAGTTTTTTCTTTTAATATTTTATCCTGTACTGTTTATATAAACACCAATAAAATGTTTTTATTTTACAGACTCCTTATGAGAATCGAATGTACAGCCTGAAGATAGAATGTGGTCAGAAATACCCCGATGAATGTCCAACAGCAAAATTTATTTCTAGGATTAACATGAATTGTGTAAACAATTCAACTGGAATGGTAAGTAAGGAAATTATTACTTGTACATAATTAAAATGTTATTAACCAATGGTCCTCTGTAATTTTTGTCGTAAAATATAGCTTTGTACTACATCAAGGTAATGATATTTAGAATATTCTGAAAGTAAGCAGTCCCTCATCAGTGGTATGAATGTTGTATTTTCATTCTTGTTCATGAATTCATAAAAAACCATCCATTAGATGAAAAATGACAATTCAGTGGCCCTCATAGTTTTAGCAAGTGCTGTATGGTACTGAAAAATATTATAAAATAAATACATAAAAATGAATGCTGACTGACTGAGTGACATATCAAACTGCAGCCCAAACAACTGGACCTAGAATCGTGAAATTTTTTTTGTGGGGGCATGTCGTAAGCAAGCACTAAGAAGGAATTTTTCGAAATTCAACCTCTAAGGGGGTAAAAAGGGGTGACATGTGTTTACGCAGATATGTCGATAGAGCTCGAACCCGATGGCCTATCATTGTGATTTTTTATTTAATACGACACTCATAAAAATGCATATTAGCCAATTTAAGGATTTTTCTAAATTCAACATTTAAGGGGGTAAAAAGTCCTTAAATGTGTTTCCGATTAACTATCGATATCTATCAAACCCTTCGGGATGGAGAGTTGGTATTCACTTCAAAATTTTGCTTACGTAAATACGAAAAAAGTAGTTTTAGGATTTTTTGAAATTTCGACCTCGAAGCAGTAAAAACGGGCAAAATGTGTTTTTTATTAATCGTCTATATAACTGAAACACAATTGACTATGGTTGTGATTTTTACTTCAATTGGTTATGTATAAAAATGTCTATGATAGGATTCCAAGCCATTTCGAAATTCTTTAATTAAGGAGGTGAAAATACGTGATATATGTTTTCGATTATTCCTCCATATCTACCGAACCAATCAAGATATCGAAGTGCTCTTTGCTTTAGAATGATGCTTTTAAAACGTCCCAAACACCATAAAAATATATCTTCCTAATTCGGCCCCTAAGAGGTTAAAAAAAAGGGTAAAATATGTTTTTGAGTCACAATCTATAAATATCAATCCCATTCATTTTTATGTAGCGACGTGATTTTTGTAAAAGAATGATGGGTACTCAAATAACTGAAAAGCAATTTCACAAATTTTCAAAATTCGCCACCTAAGGAGGTAAAAAAGGGTGAAAATTGGTGAAATGTGTCATCAATCAACCGTCGATATATCAGCGGGCTATTGTAATGTCTTTCATGTTCTCAAGACACTGATAAAGTATTCTACAGCATGATTTAAGGGTTTTTCGAAATTCACTCTCTTAAGGGGTGAAAAGACCTGTAATGTGTTTTAGATAAATCGTCTATATCTATTGAACGCGTCGAGATAAACTGTTAATTTTTGCTTTAGGATTATGAATACAGAAATGTTCGCAAAACAGTTTTAAGATTTTTCGAAATTTGTACTCTCAGTACTGAGTAGGGGTCATAGTGTATTTTTTAATGAATGATTGATTTTGTTTCGACTGAACGGGATACCGTCGTGATTTGCACTTCAATTAGATACTTATGTGAATATATTAGGTGTGAGATAAAAATATTTCAAAATTCGACACCCAAAAGGGTTAAAAGGCAGAAATTTTGTTTCCATCAACACACAATATCTAACCAGTATGAGTTATTGAGGTGTTGTTCACGTTAGAGTGATGCTTAGGTAAGTATTTATAATTTTATGTTTAATTTTTTTTACTTTATAAGGTAACATGCATATTAAGAATAAAACTTAGTTTTTAAACTTTCAAGGCATATGATCCGAAAAGCAAGTACGACCAGCGATAAATAAATTATACAGGAGTTCCACTTGACAGTAATCTATCGAGACGTTGTGTTGTGAAACCTCTATAAACCCAGGACATGAATATTTTATGTTTTAAATTAAATTTGTTTACATTAATTATGTCTGAATTACGTGACACAGTTGTTTGTAGCTCAAGTCTACATTCCAGGAAGTTCTGGGCTCGAATTCCGTTAAAAATTGTGTGCCTACGTTCAGTTCTGACACACAAAAATTGCAAGGCAAATCAGGTTAGTGCAGTTTGCATGTAGTTGTTGAAAGGAGTAAAATGGATTGTGCAGTTCACTTTCCACTTAGGTTCCTCAACAACATCAGCTCACATATATTATCTCACTAATTTCAAGATTGGTGCACAAAATATGTTTCAGCGAAATGTTTTCCCACCAAAACTTTCTAATGGCATTAAACTTCAAGTGAACATTTTGAAAATATGCAATTGAGGGTACTGTCACCAACGGTTGTTCAACAGAGTAAATCAGACGTTTTTCATTTGATTAACCTCTTACATTTAAGAGTCTATAACTACCCCACAACATCAACTATGCAGTGCTATAAATAAGGCCCAGGTGAAGTCACTATTAGTCGCAGGGATAAACTTAGAACTGTTTTTTGCATTGATAGCTATAGCTACTTATCCTGCTGCAGAGTTAGCTTAACTAGCAGCTTTGTCATTCTAACACTATATGAATGAAGTACCAATCTGGTGTACAAAGAGGTTTTTCAATTAAAGTAAATATTATTGGTTACCAATAATACTCGCGAGCAAAGCCGCAGGGGGACTGCTAGTTATAAAATAAAAATTTATTATATTTGAATTTGAAAAAAAAAATGGCTTACATAATGAAGTTCACCTTTGGTCCAACAAAAATTGGCTGACATAATTGCACGTGTTGTTTTACATTACCCATTTGTATTATGTGCTTTTTGTTACGTAAAATAGTTTGAGAGCAAGCAACCAACACTTAAGGATATAGTATGAACATACTGGAGTCTCCCACTGACATGCTTACTCTCACTCACTGTTTACGTTGTAATATTGGTAGGTTATATATAGATTGTTACCACTTATGTTAATGTTGTGTTGTGTTTCGATAACAAGAGAATATACCTATTATTAAAATCAAGTATTCTCTGTCAGGTGACCAGGTTTTGTCAAACACCAGGGTTGTGACTTGTGATAAATGCCTTTAATGCTCTTCAGGACTTTGACGGCAGGACTGAAAAGAAACACCTCCATATTTTTGTGTTAAATATTTTACTGAGTTAAGTGTTAGTAGCACAGTTATAAAGTTATTTTATTTATATTACATACAGAGGTGTCAACTTTTTACCAAAGCTTCTCGGTAACTTTGCGAAAAATCCGTAGTTTTCAGTAGTTTTCCGTAGTAAATGTGTTATCTGAACTTTGCACTACAATGGCCGTAAATTAGCAGGATAGAAATAACTATAAACACACTGTAAGAAATTGAAAGCTTTATATCATCTTACGGATCTAGGCAGCGGTACAGTGTGTTGTAGTGGGCACGGCTCAAAAGTGTGTGTCCAATTTTTTACGGTTATTTGTGCTTGACTTTTTTACTGTAAAGTGTTTACACTGTAGTCACATGATGTTGAGATACGTTTGAAGCACTTAAATATTTCTACAACTGTGAATATTTTGAACGATACTTGTATGGACAAATGCGCATCATTTTCCGTATCTACGCATGACTTGATTTGACTGTATGAGTCAACATCAACAACTCATCGATAGGTCTGAAGTCTGTGGCCAGCCCAAAGTAATATGAACAATTGATTGTATGATATAGATTTTTCTAAAGCATACGAAGAACAGCTTCCGACGCGTACTGTGCAAAGTGTAAACAAACTAGTTTGTAATCGTCAAAATATTGTTTCGACAAACTAAAAATGTGGTAAACTCTGTCTGTGTGCCGGAGCTTGGGGAAAGAAATAGGCCTAGCGCGTCATACGATCCACACAGCTATGGATCAAAATACATGCATACAGTTGGGCGGTAGATAATAAATCCGTAATTTATCATCAGAATCCATACTTCCGTGTCGTAATTTGTGTAAACTATGGATAATTCGTAGTAATTGGCACGTCTGTACATAACACATTTGTTTCAAGCTTGTTTCTTAAATATTTTGAACATAGTGAATTCAGTTTCACTTCATGAAGGTTTTGGTTATGTGTACCGTGTACATTTCTATATATTAAATAGCAGCTTTCATCTGCTAACACTTGCCCAAGAGCAGGGTATGCAAGGAACAGATAAAGAAGCTGCACTCTTGACTAGCACATGTAAAATTACTCCTGTCGCTGTTTGCTCACCTGATGCTGGAATCACAATGACCCAACGGATGCTGCACAAATGCTGTGGCGTGAATAACAAAATATGTCAGTCAATCAGGTTTATGTGATATCAGGGTGATTTCATGTCAAATCGCCCAGGCCGTGGCACCCAGCAACACAAATTTCATTGAAATTTTAATATTTGTGTAGCTTTCACCTAGATAGAAAGGCATATAAATTTTTTCCTCAATGTTCCTTATAGTTTTCTTTTACAGGCGGTCAAAGTTGTTAGTGTGTGTTTCATTTAGTCAAACATGGTACTCTGTTTAAGGAGTGTAGAACATTTAAAAAAAAAAAATTTATATTTCAGTGAATAAATATTTTTACAGTATGAAATATGAAATTTTTCTCGGAAGTCAAACAAAGTTGTCAGATTCGAAGAAAAATTGCTTGAAAGCATCTGCTGTAAAAGTTACTTTATGTGTAAAGAACATGTATTTTAGTGGGGAAATGGTAAAATTGGAAATTTTAGTACAGATACAAAAGGCAGTTCAAGAAAACTCATCTTTATTGGTTTTACATTAATCCTTTTAACTATGGTCTAACATTTTATAAAAAAAGAAATCAAATTTAATGAGAAATTTAAATAATGTTAAAAAATAAAGTAATTTCATCAACATTATGCACGTTTTACAAAGATTTTGCGTACAGTTGTTATAGTGGTCCTACAACGAATGTTAATAAACCCTCTTATAGTGTTACCACTTATAATGTTTTCCTGGTTATAATGCTACCTTCACTTGGTCCCTAAAACTAATTTGTAATAGGAAATTACCCTGTTATAGTGTTTTCCCATTTATAATGTAAAAATTTTATTGGTCCCTTGAGAAACATTATAACAGGGTTCTACGTAGTATTTAAAGATTGTTCAGCATCCTGGTAAAATTATATTATAATGGGGCAGTGGGCAGATCCCAAGTATCGGTGGTCAGTCATATGACAAAGTCGTGAGAAAGGAGAGAGGATTAGTCTTGCATCTGCTTGGTTGTGAGAATCGCTCTGCGCAAGTACCTATGAGTCAGTATTACACAATAAGTAGGCCATATGACTCTTCAGATGGCTTGTACTTCAGGAATTAAGTCCGTATCAACTTGTGTACACCATTACGAGGGCAAGATCGTGATTGTGATTGATTTAGCAATGTAATTTCTGGGAACAAAAAGTCTGTACTGCTACAAGGTACAAAGGCAACATGGGTTCATGAGCACGGGAGCACAAACTAACTATCAAAGTTAAAGCACGCACAATAAGAGTCTGGAGACAGCATTATTATTACAAATTTGATGTGCAAGAATAATAGATACAGGTGAGCGACTCAACACAGTGGAAATTTAAATGTTCAGGAGACCCAATTATACACTCGTTGGCCTCTCAACAACACCATTTCAATCCAGACTGACAATGGTGCAATCAAACGCGAAAGACACACGACTTCCATACGGGGGGAAGCCTCAGCACGAGCGAATGCAAAGAAAAATAATAATGTAAACTTAAAACTCACCGAAGCGAAGGCTAGTTGCCGGGAGGCCGGCGATGTAGACGCTCCGAAGGCTGGACGAAGAGTAACCCAAGCGAGCTGGGAAGCTGACTACACGGCCAGGGTGGGGGGGGGGCAGAGTTAGGTTAGGAGAAGGTAGAAGGGTGGGAGGGAGGCTCGACAGTCTCCGACCGGACACGAAGGTGCCCGAATGCCGACCGCAAGGCGCGTGAGATTCAAAAGTCCGCCTCGCACCGAGTGTACTCGCCACAAGCTTTTCACAAACAGTACATTCGTCGAAAAGTCACGCACTGGTCACAGCACCAGTACAAGTCAACCTGACAAAGGCCTATAAAGTTGTTGAAACGATGAATCTTGCAACAGGGATTTCTTAAACGTGAAGAAAACAAACACAGGAACAAGGCTGTTGTTAAGACAAGTCACCCATGGATAGAGACAGTTGTTTTCGTTGAAAATATTTTCAAGATTTCGTCAATTTTGGCGGGGTGATTTTGTTGGATTTTTCGTTATTTTTCATCTCATTTCGTCATAAATTTCGTTTTTTTTTTTTAAACGTCTGCCAAATATTTTGGAGATACCTAATGAATATGTGCAAATTATCACACTTTCAGTTGAAAATTTAAATAAAATAACTTTCTTTACACAAATATGTTAACTGAGTGGTTGAAAATCTACCCAACCTAACATTTGACGGTTAGATTATGCATATGAAACACACCAATACATGTGAATGGGGGATACAATTTTATAAACTAACATTAGTCGCAAGAATAAGCTATTATCAGTATTATTTTTATCAAGTAAAATCAGACAGAATCTAAAATCAATGCAGAAAATTCTGTGCTTAATATTAGGTTATGTTGTACCTATGTTTTCCATTATGCTTAACAATTAATTTAAACTGTGAGATAAATTTATGTACATCATATTTTATGGCTGCGTCAATATTACTTGAACACCATAAAGAATTAAATACTTTTAATAGCATAACCTACATACCTTGAATTTGTGTTTCGTCTCTAAATGTTCTTTTTAGATGCAACAATTTTTTCTTAATTTTTTGTTTTCACTCGTTTTTTTCAGCAGAAAATTTTTGTAGGATTATTTCATTCGTTCCTTTCATTTTACGCTATGCACGAAGAAAATTTGGTATCATTTTCCAAGAAGCCCATTGTGGCAAATTATACGCCACAACGTCATTACAAAGGTATATTTCTTTGTTCGTAGTTAATGTTGCCGTATTAAACGGTATATTTATTTTATCACTACGAGTTTCAAACAAAAGTGAACAGGATTCACGTAAAACAAGGTTAAATAAACATGATGCATCACTTTTAGCCTAAAGAATCGCCATTTTCGTGTCTATTTTATTACTCTCGAAACTCGCCGTCGCAGTCGGAAAATTTATTTTCTCGATGCGTATAATCAATATCTTAATCAGTCGTAATTTATTACGGAACACATAAAAATTACCCAATTTTTTTGTAATTTCGCACATGATTAATCAATTTCGCAATTTCAAACAGAAGTGACAAATTTCGAAAAGTGCTGATTCAAGGGAAAGATATTGATCGCAATGCCTGATTTAACAGATTTGAGGGGCCAATGTTTGGAGCAGATGCATGTAGAAAGACTCGTAGGGTAATAGTTTGTGTCAACGAAAGTGATGTCAATGCTTTACACGTAACTTCTTGCTGGCAAACAGATACAGAAATTGGTGTCATTGAATATAAAGGGAAAGATCAGCGATTGATTGTGCATGCGCGTTGTGAAGAAGGCTTTGCTCCAAATGTGCTACATGTTTTCAGATCCAATTATCATAACGACATTAACTACAAAAAATTTTCTAGGTGGGTGGAAAACAAACTGGTGCCAAATTTACCTAAAAAACTTTCTTAGTATTGGTTTATCTTTCGTTTTACAAGAGAAACGTATACAGATGCATACTTGCCAACTTTTCAAGAAGAGAATCAGTGAAACACCTACTAGATTTTTAATTTTAGGGTAAATAGCACGCTGCAATTTTATTACAAAATTTATGACTTTAACGTTTTGACCGGTTTTATGCAAATTTATCAAATTTTAAAAAAGTTGACAGTTCCAGAAAGTTATTGAAATCTTTTTAAATAAACATACACATAAATAGACCCATTTGAAAACATTCTGCAAAACCATATTCTACTCATATTTTTTTCCTATTCTTTGAAACTTGTGCATCTTATAATAGGGAAAATTCCTAGAAAAAGTTTTTAATGTTTGCCTCTTTCTTCCGAATTGTTTCGACACTAAATGCAGCCGGGCAAAGCAATAGCTCCGTGAACATTGTAATTTTCGAATTATTCAGCTTTAAAAATGCCAAATTTTCAAACGGCGCCACAAACATTGAAAACACGTTCTTATTGGCTAACACATTTATGACGTAGTCTTACTTGTTTTGGTTAGCCACAGCACGCCAGGCACTACCATGTGTATCGGAATTTTTCAACTACTTAAAAACCATAATAAATTTTAGCGAACCCGGTTACGTATAAGTTAATTCCGGGAATTCACCCGTTGTTTAGGCATGCGTGGTTGTAGATTTGGTAGCCAACTAGGATTATTTATTTAACTTGAGTTGATTTTAAAATAGTGAAGACAGCAATGTATTAGTAGGCCTAGCTCTCACTCGCACATTGAGACGTTTTAGCTATAGTTTTGAGTTTATGTAAATTTAATTTAAATTCTAGAGAGATAATAACTTACTACGAATTCAGTTTGTTTCAGATCCGATATATTATTATAAGTTTAGGTTTGAAAGGGCAGATGGAACAAAGTTCACATGAGTACAAAATATGAACCTGTTGAGCTAATATTTGCAATCTGTTGGGTTTAGCCAAACCTGGCACAGACCATGATCAAACATTCAGGTTGCGTGAGTCAGTAAAATAATATGGCAGATCAATTATTTTATTGCAAGTACATTTTTTCTCTCGGTAATTTTTATGTTTCTCGTGAACGGCATTGAGACAGCTGTGCTGCCATCTCTGGGCAAGTTTCGCAAGACCCCGCCCACCCCTAGAATTATTGGCCAATCAGGGTACTTTGAACTCGCCTATTAGCTATTGATGTTGCCACAGCCAGTGGAACAGCCAAAACATTACAGTTGCAGAGATTTCGTCGCAAAATCCATGCTTTTGACCGCAACTTATAACTTAAAAGAACTTATTTATTTTATACTAACAGTGTCATGTTGTACAAAATACAGCATTTTCCCTATTGTATTTAATACTTATGCATATAATTTGAACAGAAAAAACTGTATTACACTTACTATAATGAAAAATATCAGACTGTGATAGACAAACATCTGAACTGTTATAATGTTTTATATTGTCGGGCTATTCTTTTCAAACTGGAGACAAATTAAATTGAATACCACAAAAGTTACAGGGGGACGTAACAACACAGGGGTAGAGCAAAATTCGCTTGGCAAAACTAACTGCAAAAACAAATATATAAAATATCTGAAAGAACTCAGAAAACTGCGAAAGGAATTTATTCAATGACTGGGAGTACGAATATTGGCTATCTTCCTGTACAGGAAGTAGGCATATGGGAATTTTAAATACTTAATTACCACTTAAAATTAGAACACTAGCTGTTCCACACGACACTTTCCTTTACAACCAATTAACGTATGGGGACAATCTACAAAATAAAAGAATTAGATTTCAAACCAAAACATTTAATAATGGTATCAAAACGATATTACAATGAAATAGGAACTTTGGTTTCAACATGTAAGTTACATTAAAAAGAATTATAAAATATTTAACAATTTGAAGGAATAACAAACTTTATCTTGGATTATTTTAAAAATCAATGTCAACTCTAAACCCGACGTTACAGTTTAACCAAATTAAAACAATTCTTCGTACTAAGGTACAGACGGAAGGTCTGTGGACTGGTTCGCGGCCTTTGTGTTCTCGACTAAGGCTTCTATTTAAACATGACTTATTTTACGGTTTACATTTACTTTACTGGATTTTCTTACGACTATTGAGTTTAACTAGATGTCCGGGTGGGGCACAGTGACTTACTGACTTTAAGTTTCCTCGGTCAAGTCGACTCCCTGGGAAGGTCTCACTCTGGCAATGATCAAGACTACAATCACAGCCCCTCCTACGACGCGGTCCGACCAGTCGGCAAAAACCCGCCTATAATTGACGCACTACGGGAGTGTTTACTCCGGTAACGCCCCAATTTCGCAACAAGAGTTAAGCCAAGCACTTCCAAAACTGTTAACTATCACGACAATTACACCGGGTCTGCAGCCCCGGTCGCATGTCACAACAATTGGTCAGCAGTGGCCCGCTTCTGACGAAACTCTATTGCAACAGAAGACCCACGCTTTTTGGTTCATTAAATTTAAACAAAGTTCGACGCAACGCGCCTGCGAACATAACACAAAAATTTAGCTTCGCGACAATATAGTGTTACAGTGCCATTAAAAATGTGACAATAGATAATGAATTGTGCTGCTGCATTTTCACTCCAATAAGTTTCGCAGGCGTTTCTGTTCTATGTATAATACTAACCATACTTTTTGTTCCTAGCTCAGAAAATCTCCTACCTTAATTGACACACACAACCTGAAACTATATTATGAAATTAGCCAGACTTAACAAAACTTATATAAATATTTCGCACTGGTAATGTTGTTAAAGGTAAATCAGTTTCATTGCAAAGTTCAGAATCTAGCGTTTTTTTTTAAATAAGCTAAGATACAGTTGGTAACACCATTCTTTATTATTTTATTAAATACGTGTATACGTTTACCTCGCAAACTTCACAAATAATAGTAAACACAAATTTCAATCAAAACGATATTCTTTTACGTAGGTACGCTTGACGAACGTACTTTGCTCCAAATACATATTATTTTGTTTGTATGAATAGGTTAGGCTTCCTCTCAAACACATGCCACACATTTTTAACTTGAGACTTTGACATGTGATAACAGTATCCATATGCGTGATTCGTAATAAAAAAGATGCAGAATAGTGTTTCATCGTAAAAATCAAAAACTTCCCTGTGCGAAGAATCTATTGACTTCGTTGGCAGAATTAAAAACAAAACCCACGCGCACTCCGCCATTTTTAAACTGCCTATTGATGAAAGCCACCTATTGGCTTTTAAGCATAATTTTCTCATTGGTTCGTACAACTTACTCATTATGACCAACTGAATTTTGAATTCATACTAAAAACTTATTTTACGGCCTTTAGTACACTTTATTCAAATGAAAAATGACTCAAAATTCAATTTATGTTGGTAGAATTGAGCCAAACTGTTTTTAGCTACTTCTGTATACAAAAAAATGTGCATTTAATTGCGTAACGTCTAAAATCCGTAACATTTTACGGATAAATCGTAAAAGTTAGCAAGTATGCAGATGTAATCATTAAGCTTTTATTGTGTACAGTAGAACACGCCAAAGTCGTCGTCTTGGTTGAATCAACACAGGCATTTATTTAGCAGCTAATAAAATGTTTTTCAGGTGTAAATATGCTGTCTTTAGTAATACAGGCACTTGAAATGTCAAGAGTGCCATTGATGTTTAAATAAGCACTAATTTGTATACATTTAAATGGGCTACTCAGAGCAGATACAAAATGAGGCACAAAATTAGAGACTGAGATATCATGTGCGCAGGGACATTATTACTGTATGTTGCGGTTTCGGATTTGATGACTTACCTTCACCCCTTCAGCCATAGCGAGGTAAGGGAAAAAGTCTAGATGTGCAGAGTTCTACCGGCCAAGATAGTTATGTCCGTTGTCACTCTATAAGTTTTACATAAGGTGTAAGTATGTGCACATGCACCTTTAGGTGTACACACACAATAGTCTTTAAACTTCTTTCTTCTACAAGCTATCTTAACATACTATTTATCCTGCCTGCTGTTAAAGTATATTTTAGCATAAGTACAAAACATATATCTGTGTGTATGTGTAGGATGTTGCAAAATTCCTTGTCAATATACTGCGTAGAGGAACAAAAAATGTTATGTGGACATAGGTCCGAAAACGCACAGTTTCTGTGCTACAGTTCACAATACATGACATGTGGTTGATAGTGTACAAGCAGGTATATGTTACTGTGAAGCGCCATCACAGATGTAGGCAGGCTCATACCGGATGAGTCGTACGAACCATTGAATTGGACGCACACATTTTCTGCTCTTGTATTAAGGTGTATCAAGCATCACGTGTGCATCACTGCAGGAAGAGGTTCAAAATGGATAATTGCAATGCTGAGTTTACTGATGCATATTTCATGTCTGGGTTGGCAAATGGTAACGACAGTGCTGCACAGCATTTGTATCATGCATGCTTCCCGCAACGACGGCGTCCAGATAGACGTACATTTAAAGCAATCCATTATCGTCTTAGAGAACATGAAACCTTTAAATCAGTCAATCGTGACAGAAAGGCCGAGAGGGACGAGGTAGCGATGCCGTTTGTCGGCGTGTTTTTTCTGCGATTTCTCGTTTTCCCTGTATTCCAACACCGCTACACAGTCTACCATCTCCAATGCTAAGGACCTCGATGTTAAGCGCTGACCAAAATCTCTTCACTCTTTCCTCCACGATTCAAATTTGATTCTTTGGAAGGTTGGTAACTCCTAATTTTAACATTCTGAAAACATTAGCTAGCACTCTGTTTCTGCTGCCTTGCATTTTGTTGCTGCTGTATTTACTCACCTCACACTTGTCGTCACAAGTGCTCAAGTCCGGAATGTTGAGCACTTTAAACAAGTAGTTGCTAGCATAAGTAATAGCATTTCCTCAACATGGGTGCAAGTAACTCCAAAAGTTGAAGTCTGTCATGTAGAAAAATATGGAAGAATTTTTATTCTCTTGCAATTTTCTAACACGGTGGACCTACAACAAAGTCTAGTAAATTAAAAGTTTGGCATGAATATAAAATTTGTTCTTGAAATATGTGAACTAAAAAAATATGTATGTGTGTTAATTGCGAGTCATACTATACTTTTTGTAAACATAGCATGAACAAATATCATTTTAAGTAATGTTACTTTATTTGGTACTAAATGTGTACTGAGATTGATAAAATATTGGATAGTTATTTCTAGGATGTTTCATGTGATAAAAAAAGGCAAATGACAACCAGTTTTAAAACTGAACACAGTATGAACAAAATACAGTGGAATCCCGTTACTACGAGAGTTCGTAACAGCATAAAAAATTGTCATAAGAACATAATTTTTGTATAAACAAACAATTTTCTAGGTTTTTGACGTACGTGGGATAGGAATAACAACAGTACAGTTTACCTTGGCTAGTATCTCGGCTACTATAAAACAAGACTACCAAAAACAATAGGCATGTGTTTATTAGGTGTAACATTCAGTAATTTAATTTATTTCATGATCTCCATTAGCATTTTGTTACCATTTTCACTCGCTACAGCACGGCAAAACGTAAAGTAAACAAAACTAAAATGGACAGCACTGCCAGCTCACTTGTAATTGGACTAACAAAAGACGTGTGGCTGTTCTATATAACCCCACGTGGTGAGTATTCAAAGCGACAATAACATTTTTAGTAAGAGTGAACAGTTGCCTGTTCAGTTCTGGTATTTTAAAATGGTGTTAGTTTCAAGCCTGATGTTCTGGGTTTGTTGACTATAGTTTTTCGCTAGGGGTGCTCCAGTCGTCGGAGCTGCACCTTCCCCTTTTGACTTCGGACCTGCCACTCCATTGGCCATGGAGGGGAAGGCCTGGAGGAGGAGAGGAGGTAGTGTTGGTGGAGCGAGGGGCATAGGAGTGGATGCATGGTGAAGCGAGCTCATTCTTGTGTCAGGTGTGGTGGAGATAGGTTGTGTGTTGAAGGCTTTGCTCCCCCGGTTACACGGGGCCTGTCGAACTTGGCTGGCTTCGAATGGGGAACCGAGGAAGGATCCCGGCAATCCCCTGATATACCGAGAGGCATGGCTTGTGCTTGCGTGAGCGAATGCTCGCGAGGACGGCCGTGAATTGTGCTACAGAGAATATTTCGCTGGGACAGCAGGTCGATGAGTGAGAAAAAGGATGGACTTCATGTCTTCTGATGGGACATTAACAGTTGCCGCGGAGAACGAGGCGCAGACTGCCTTTTGAAAGTCGTATGGGATCATGTGTAGCGAGGTGGTTACCGCTACCGGGTTGTAAGACTTTGCTAGGGACAATAAATTGTGCCTTCAAAGTTGGTCTGAAGGAGGTGGAGACCTGTTTTAGGCAGATCAGGGTGGAAATGGGGTTATGTAGAATGAATCCAAGTACTTAAAAGTATATCTTTTGTATTGGAGAACCTAAGTGGGCATATTGCAAATTATGTGGTACCTGATTTGATATGCATATTATTTAAGGTGGTGTTGAAAGCAAGAACAATCGTGGATAGATATGTTCAGCGTGTTATTGTGTATTACAGTGAAAAGAATATGTGTATATAATTGAACTTGTTAAAGGCATTGAGTTGGAATGAAAATTGGTGTAATTTGAATGGGATAACATCTTGCATGTAAAACGGAATTAACGAAAATATATAAGGTTTTAAAATGTTACTGGTTTGTGTCTGTAATTGAAGGTGTTCTTTAAACAACTCGATCCCCAATAACTATAAGCATGTATTGGTAGCGATCTTGGGACTTGCAAAAAGTGATCCAAATAAAGTTTGCTTTTGATGCGTTGCCATGATTGGACAAATCTAACGTGTTCTACAAACAACTCCAGCAGGTTAAGTTAACGTAAACTTAACTTTTTAACTTCTTGCAGCATAACATACACAATAAAAAAAAAGATAGTTTGAAACTGATTCTGCAATGCCGTTCGTTATCATAATAAAACCAAGATTCAGGCAAGCGATGCTGTGTACTCAGTCCACAGGCAACTTGGCTTTTGTGCTGTACCAATATGGCGTCCATAACAATCAAGGTCAAGCAAGTCCCGGCAGTGTTGCCAGATGCAACTGCATTTCCACCGCTGCTGTATCTCACATTGTTCACTCTGCCACGCTAAGCCGATGAACGATGATTATCAAGTGCCCTTGTATTTATTATGTTTACTTAAAATTTAAAAAAAAAAAAATAATTTTGCACTGTTGCTTGTGAATCTCTCGTATCTACAAATGTGCTCATGACTATACCACTCGTAAGTACCGAACATGTATATAAGAAACTGCATACACAAACTGACGGTGCATTACAAAACACTCATAAACACGAACGTCTTGTAATATCCCGTACTCGTAGTAGCGGACTTACACTATATGTATAACTAACTTGTATCACTGTGTACCACATGTCTACAAAGTTTTAAGAAATTGTTAATGTTTCTTTTACATAGCTAATGTGATAAAAAATGCTCAAATGTCCACTAATCCAATAATATCAACACTGCATGAACAAAATACATAAACAGTGCTCTGTGGTAGATATAGAGAGTGAGTTAAGGGTGTGTGTGTACACACAATAAAATACTGTTTGTCACAAAATGTTAATTTTCTTATATCATACTACAGAAGAGTTGGAAAGTGGGAGACTATAGCAATGAGCAATATTTGGAATACAGTATAAAAAGATTAATTTTAATTTTTTTTAAACAGTGACTTTCACACATGCATCAATTACAAACTTTCCATGTCACGATACGTATGGGAAATTGAAAAAAATTAGTTTTTCTGAATTTGCACAAATAAAAAAAATCAGCTCTAGCAATAGTCTCCTTAATTTTAGGCTGCTGGTTAGTTTCTGCACAAATGTATAAAAACATTTTCTTCTGTGGTAAACAGGTACCATTTATTTTAATTGTTCAAAAAATGTCTTTATTTTATAACATTAATTTTAAAGATACTTCCATTTTTTTGCCAACATCCACCAAACGTTTATATCACAAACATAAACCATATTTTCTCCTTTCTCTCTTGCAATTGACAAATAACAGTAGTTTTATGTTAAGTATAATTAAAAAGAAAATAAACATAATTACCATATTAAACAAGTTAGCATTACATTTTTTCATTCATGTATTTTTTGTGTTCATCTCGTCAGGTTACCTTATGAAGTAGCAAGAATATGCATACAAAGTTTAATGCAGTTGGAAAAAATATTTCCTCACAATGTCATTAAATACAGTAGAGCCTAATACCAAACAGCTCTATGCTAATAACAAAAAGAAATATGAGAAAAATAACCTAGTGGCATAGGGTGGCACTATTGAATAAATGTTTATTATTTTTCTTTTAACACAACTGTTCTCTTTTTATGTGTTAGCAACAAAAAATTGTTATTCGTTGAGAAAATAAATTTTATCTGCACCATGTTTTGTTGGTAGTATAAATATTTAATTTGTAGCTTGAGGTGGAAATGCAGTCTTAGAATTTTACAAGCTGTCAGGTTTTCCTTTGGAAAATCAGCTAAAAATCACTCCACTTAGTGACTTGGTAACAATGTTTCAATTGTATAGTTTTTTATTAGTATTGTGTCATATTATTAGAGAGTTGATTGTGCCAAAACTGACCCATAGTGCTGTGGCCTAAAATGAATTTCCATGTGGTTGGATGTTGACAGGTAGACAGCCGTGCTGTTCCAGTTCTTGCAAGATGGCAACGCGACTACACAATCAAGACTGTGCTTCAAGAACTCCGAAGGATTATGACGTTAAAAGAAAATATGAAACTGTCTCAGCCCCCTGAGGGCAGTTCGTTCTAGCAATGTGGTTGCAGTGTGGCAGCCTCACTTTGACAGCGTGTGCATGTTGAGAGGAAATATTAAGTAAGCTGTTAAATATTTTACCTCTCTTATTAAAGGTGGTGCATTAAAATGTATTAAGTAATCAGATGCTGTGTCACATGTTTTTTCATGGCATTTATCTTAATCAATAATTAAGTATAATATAATTTTGGCTTCTCGTACATTATTTATGATTTGGCTTTGTGATATTTTGGGTATTAGACCTGTGGAATTAACAGTGTAGGAAATTAATTTGGACACCATGATGCTATCGTGATTTTCATTATTTCACAAAACAAGATCATAAATACAAATTTTTAAGCCAGGTTTTATTAGTCAGTAATGTAAATAAGTTTTTTGAGAAATATGTTTCCTACATAATACCTGTTTAGGTTAGGAGTATGTTATTTTCTAGAAATTTTTTGCAGGTATTATTTCAATTGATTTGATAAGTTGTGAAGATGCTCGTGTTTTAGTACGGGTCAATGTTTTCGATATGTATTGTTACAGTTTTCTTTCTTATATTGCCTCTTAAATTTTTATGTTTGTGCAAACAAAATTTGAAGTGTTGCTTTACTACTGCAATAATCACTCAAGTCTCAAATTTGGCTAAAATGCTTGCTTTCACCTTTAGAATTTTCAGATTCTTGCATTGAAGTAGGGTACATACATGAAATTTTTCTTGAACATACCCCTTGTAAGTAAGGTGTGAATTTAAGCTGGTAATTAATATTGATTTATGTATTTTTAAATTTTCCTAGTGGGTTTATTTATGAGTGGAAAAAAAAATGCTTTGTGGCCGAACGCATTGTTGCACTGCTTTCATTGGTCTGTATAAAGAGTGAATTGTGAACATTACTTTCATAGTGTATAAAGAGCTGTGTAAACAAATTTGTTTTGCTTTTATAGTGTCTGAATTCACTGAATGAACATAATTTTAATAAATTAGCAATTTACATATGCATTGAGTTGTTCGTTCAGACCTTGTGAGAGTTGTCAGCTGTTTAGTTTTTCTTGGTTATGTTACTTGATCTGTCTTTTAAATTAACTCACTGTGTTTAAAATTTGTGATTATTTATAAGCTGTTGGACAGCTTTGTGTATTGTTTCATCAATACCCAATCATGTCGAGGTTTTAATGAGGTTTCGGTTCATGATCATCCAAAATTTAATTTTACATGAGCTTTTTTTTTATTGGCATTGTCCATATTCATGCAAGGGATGGTGTTGGAACATTTTTCCTGTACTTATTTGCTTGTTATAAATGAGTATAGAAAGAAATGCAGCAAGGAGAAAGCCACTACATTTTGATGTTGATAACAAAAAATGTTTGTATATAACAATGTAATTTTATTATGAAGGTGCAGCTTGTAACATATAGCAGTAGCCTTAGGTGGAATCTCAAATCTTGGTGTTAACAAGTGCTTGCAAAAAGTAAAAAGTCTGTAAATAATTTTCAGGCTGTTTATCACCAATATACAAACATTGCTACCACATTGGTCTGAAGATAAGATGGCGTCGAAAATAAGTCAATTCCCTTTTTCATAAATTGCAGAGTAAAAAAATTAATAAATAATGAATATAAGATTAACCTCCTGTTACAGTACATAGCACCAGTGTTTCTTCAGTATTTTTCAATAATTTTATTTAATGTATTTTGAATTTTAATGAGCTTGGCCTCATCTGCAGTGATGTCACTGAACTGACACTTTTCAGGAGTTTTGCACAATGTGTATTTGCTTGCCCAATATTTAGATAGTGCTCAAGTGATTATTAAAAATGGACACACAGATACTAAAAAATCACTGAAAATTATAGGTACAGTATACTCTCAGTTATCCGTGCGGCACCCTGTCACTCTCCTCCTTCACTGACCATACCTACCAACACCCACCAGCCGCCACCTTCCGACCGCTGGCCGCAACCCGCCGGGTAATATACTGTGACTTGAGCTGCAGTACGGCGGAGTCGCAACAGGGAAGCGTGTATCTTATCGCACCTATCTCACTTGACACACACCGCCACGCTGTTCAAGTTTATTGATTACTTGTGCACAGTAGTTGTGTACCGGTGCTGTTTGTAGTGTTGTTTTCCAACATGTCAACGAAGCGTAAAAGGACAGTGTTAACAATCACAGTTAATTTACAAATTTTCAACCTCCAAAAACATATAGTAAAAAATTTTGTACCGCAGTGTAAACTGAAGGTTTGACGATCGTGTTTACAGTGCTCGTGCAGTGCTGGATAGTGTGGTGGTTGAGTGGACAGGATGAGAGTAAAGCAGAGTGGCGAGCGACCGGGAAAACTGGAGAAAATCAGGGAATTTAAGACGTTTGGAGGTCAGGGAAAAATCAGGGCATTCTTTATAAAAAAAACTGGAATTTCAAAATTTAGTAAACTAACATTTCTGCGGGTGGTATTAACACAACGTACCATTTTCATGGTACATATCGTTACCTTAATGGTAAAACCTTGTAACTCCATTTCGTATCTGTTCAGAAAAAGAGAGAAAAACTAGTTTATTTCCCTTACACTGAGAAAAGTTACATAATTTTGTACAAAATTATTATAAATGAAAATTTTATATCTAATTTTAACAATATTTCTTTGTAAATACCTTACTATGATGGTTTAAAAGAGCTCGAATGTCCATATTCGTAACATGGAGTTACGAGCTTGTACTATTAAGGTAACGATATATGTACCAATTTTCAAGTTCCATATATCTTTTCGTATCAATATTGTTGCTGTGTGAAACAATGGATTTGAAGCGAGGTACCAGTTTTTCGTCTCAAATACATGTTTTTTTTTTTTGTGTGTTGTGTATCATAATTTTCAGTGGTTACCTCCAGTGTTGTGAGACCAATGGTTTCTCTGACAACGTTGTGAAGTTTTCAAGTTTCCACAGTTGTAAAAAATTACTCTGCTATGGTGTTTCTGACATACTGTTTGCAAAATGCCGTAAATTTTAATGAATTTTTAGTTAATAAAGTGGGTTTCAAATAGTTGTGTTTTCCCCAAGAGTTCGTTGTAGAAATTGAAGGCGTGGACTTGGCAACGTAGGATCCACAATTCGCTTTTGTTCTTACCATGCGGCATGCTGATACATTCGTTAATTGTTGTCTGTTGTTCATTGTTTACTTGCCATGGCATAGATATTTTTTTCTATGGTTTGTGCGAGTATTAATATCTTCTGAACAAGTATTTTATCTACCATACTGCGTACTGGAGAAACACGCTTGAACTTTTTGGCTCGTGCAGTGACAAAGGTGTGTTGAAAAATTATAGCATGACGTGATCTCGTGTGTGTTTATGAAAATGATTAAGTGCGTTAAAAAATATCTGGAAATGTATGTTCAATGAGTGTTATTTCCATGACGTAATTAAATTAGGAACAACAGTAATGACAGGAAGAAACAGACTGTATTGGTTAACCGATCCTACTACTATTCAATGAATCGCGAAGTTCCTGGTGATACCTCTGCAAAGTGCAATTGTTTCAATGTTAATTTCTCTTTAAGCAACATGGGACGGCATTCCATTATGAGCCACATTGAAGGCAGAAAACCCTTTAGTAGGCTGGGAGTTTAAACTCTGCAATGGTAGCCCTAGATGCTTTTTTTTTTTTTTTTTTCAAATCTGCACCATGTGAAACAACAATGTTTCCAGGTTAGTGTCTTAGCAAAGAAACTTCAGTTACAGCAAAATAAGATCGGATTTTACATCACATATGGACTTTAGTCGTATATTATTAAATGCTAGAAGGGAAGAAAGTTGTAGTTTGTTTCGACAAATCATTGAACAAAGTTTCGCAAAAACAACAGGTGCACATTACAGTATGTTTTTGGGATTCTAAGAGTGATGGTGTAGTGATCAGGTATTACACGTCTGTTTTCAGGCCACTTATTAAATGCTTTTAGTTCTGGTATTAAGAGCTTTTCTCTCCATAACTTCACAACCACAGCATTTCAAAAGTGGAAAGTGAACTGACATAAGTGAAAATTGTATTTGAAGTAGTCCTACATAAAAAATTTATGTTACCTAACCTAACGTAGGATTACTTATAACGTCCTTAAAAACATTTTCCATTGATAAACAATGTGTCTAAAATTAATAGTTTGGCTGGTACACAAGTAGTGATTTATAACATTTACCCAAAAAAAATTTTGTCGCAATTGTACAATCTGGTAAATTTTATTGATATTCTGGTGGCCAAGGAAATAAGAACAGCTGACCTGGAAAAGTCAGGGAAATTTTTTTTACAGATTTTGCTAGCCACCCTGTAATGATATGAGAAAGACAGGGCTGGAGGGCTCAGGGAGGGAGGGGGCAATAGGACAGCATCAGGGCTCTCTGTTGTTGCTGCTAGACAGTTATTGATCGGTTGCACTCATCCAAGTGCTGCTGCCAGCACTAGCAAGCTTTGGAAGCCACCTGCCGTCTAGACTAACAAGCACGCAGTTGTGTGGTGTTGTGCATTTTTTAGAGTTGGATATCAGAGCATCCAAGAATTAGACTAATAATGCAACACTCACTGCAAAAAAAAAAAAAAAAAAAACACCTGGCTGGCTGGTCTAAAAATATATTTGCCTACCTCCTTCCCACAGAGAAGCTGCGTTTAATCATAACACACAACCGTAACGGTAATATAGGTGATTCAGAATAAAGTGAGCACTCAAAAAAGCCCTGATTAATTTCTATTTTCTACCAGTTTATATCTTTCCGCTGAATGTAAACATATACATTGTCTCATGCTTTTATTTACTTAGGCTTGTACTGTTTATATTTACTTTACGCTGCTCTGATAAATTTTATCTACAATATCTACTCATTAAAGGCACAAGGGCTTAATATATGCTATAATCAATAGTAATACTTGTTATAAGTACTTGCTAGTTACCGTCTTGTAATACTTGTTTATCCATTGACTGTAATTGATACAAAACGCTCTATTAATGAACGTCTTGTAATACTTGTTTATCCATTGACTGTAATTGATACATCACGCACTATTACTGTTACGAATCTCGTAAATACGGACATAAGTATATTTAAATTTGTAACTCAAAACCACTACTTAAAACACAGATGACACACGCAATCCTAGAATTCAAGTTTCTGTCAGTTCTACTGCCGCGAACAACGACACAGAAACAATAAATAACAAATTTTCTCACGCCTCTCTTTCAAGGAAGCGAAGTGGCGAAAACCTAACTCTGCTGCCACCTGTCCGTAGAATTTTGAACTGTCTGAAGCGCAGAACAAGCAGCCGTGTACAAAATGATGAGCGGTCCAGCGGGTAGCGTTACTTTATACTGGCGCTATTTGTTTGAAATTATACAGTCAGTAGGAATGTCAATAAGGTCATAAATAAATATTTCAAAGTATGTTAAATACAGAGCGGTCTGTTTCGTAAGATATTCTACCACAAATGTTGCATTGAAATACGAAAATACACGGAACTACATGCAATCAATCGCTACCAACCATACAAGCAGAAAAGTAACTCTTGTTAATGGTGACTTAAATGCAGTAACTGCTAGTGATTTTTTCAAAGGTTAAATCTTTAGTGCTCACTTTATCCCTAATGACCTATACCTGTCTAGTGCAAAAATGACATTAGTACACTTTTTTTTTTTACTTAAATAATAAGATGCGAATAATGCCAGTGGTAATTGGAGACCACTAAAATTATAATAAAATTCTCGCATTATACGTTGGCTAATAAGGTACTCGTGTAAACGCAATCTGTTTCTTTTCCTTCTATAAATTAAAGATTTATATAAGTACAGAAATTGAACAATGGGGGTTGTGGTACGTTTGCCATGATTGCTTCGATTAAAGTCCCGTTACTGTTTTTACTGCATTGCATTCTACGAATCTGTGTGTATGCTCATCTCTCTGAATGTGACATGACTGCCACGCAGTGTGCTGTATCTGTGCGTGGCTAGCAGCGTGTGTGTGAACGCTCTGCAGACAAGCTCGCTCTGCTTGAATGCCGCCATGTTGCCATAAAGTTTTTTACAGTAATATATTCTTTACAGCTTAAGTGCATCTTACTTACTACCTTTTGGTACTACAAATACACCCATTGCATCTAAACAGTACTGTTATATATCATGAATTTAGGTGCCAAAATCACTGTTCCTTTAACAGTAAAACTTGATAAATTCGCTTATCCGTGTTTTTAAATACAAACCCGCTTATTCATGTTTTCCGTGGTCCCAATTAACAGGGTTAATTGGGAGTTTACTGTAATTCTATTTACTGTAATTATGATTATTTTTGCATCAAAGCATAGCTGTTTGTAATATTTACTAAACACAAAGATAGAAGTGTAAATTCACAGATTAATTTATGTTCTGTGGGAAACAACAATTAATGGACTTAGGCAGTCGCTGAAAAACATTCTGCACTTGATTTTTAATTTTTTTTCTGGAAAGGGTAATTGTACAGCTTTCCTGTGTGTAATATAATTTTGAAAATGTCTTCCTATTTAGAAATACAGTCAAACTTGCATCGTTCCCATTTCTTTTATTTTCCTGTATCCATCGATAGTTTTTCATGTTTCCGACAAATTGCCTGTATAAACAATGCAGACTTGCCAACTTTTATTATTTATTCGTAAAATGTACAGAAATAGTAGGGCTTTTACGATTTTATGGGAACCTATAAAACTGTAAGAATTTTTAGACGTTTCACGATTAGATGCACATTTTTTAAAAGCAAGAAGTAGCAAAAATCTGTTTCGCTCAGTTCTACCACCATAAACTGCAGTTCTAATCAGGTTTCATTCGAATGACGTGTACTAATGGCCGTAAAATAAGTTTTTAGTGGGAATTCAACAGTTGGTCACAATGATTAAGTCGAACGAACCAATGAGAAAATTACAGTTGAAAGCCAATCAGTGGATTTCTTCAATAGGCAGTTTCAAAATGGTGGAGTGCGCATGGGATTTGTTAGGAGTTCTCCCAACGGAGTCACTAGATTCTCGCACTTGGAAGCTTTTGATTTTGACGAAGAAACACTATTCTGCAGCCATTTTAATATGAATCACGCATATGGATACTGTTACTACATGTCCAAGTCTGAAGTTAGAAATGTGTGGCGTGTTTTGAGAGGACACTTAACCCATTCATACAAACATAATACGTATTTGGAGCAAAATACCTGTGAAGCGTACGTAAAAAAATTTCGCTCTGAGTGAAATTCATGTTTATTATTATTTGTGACGTTTGCGAGTTGTAAACGTATTTATGCCCTAATAAAATTATAAAACATGGTGTTACCAACGGTAACTCACCTTATTTAAAACAAACGTTAAATCCCGTACTGTGCAGTGAAACTGATTTTCCTTTAACATCATTACCAGTGCGTAATATTTATTTATGTTTTTGTGAGGCCTGGCTTATTTCATAACATAGGTTTTGTGTGTCAATTAAGTTAGGAAGTTTTCGGAGCTAGGAATATAAAGTATGGCTATGATTGTATTATAATAAATGTAACAGAAACACCTGAAATAATATTTTGACTGGAAATGCAACAGCAAAATTTATTATGTATAGTCACATTTTTGTCCCTGCAACATGATGAAAACCATTACGTTTGTCTATCATAGTCTGATATTTTTCTTTATAGTAAATGCAATATAGGTTTTTATCTGTTCAAATAATTGCATAGGCATTAAACACAATTATAAGATGCACAAGTTTCAAAGAATGGGAAAAAAATTTGAGTACAATATGATTTTGCAGACTGTTTTAAATGGGTCTGTTTATATGTATACTTATTTAAAAAGGTTTCAACAAATTCCTGAAGCTATAAACTTTATAAGTTTAGTAAA
Organism: Medauroidea extradentata; assembly: GCA_003012365.1. Classification (NCBI taxonomy): domain Eukaryota; kingdom Metazoa; phylum Arthropoda; class Insecta; order Phasmatodea; family Phasmatidae; genus Medauroidea; species Medauroidea extradentata. The sequence goes on along the minus strand of PNEQ01001578.1, from coordinate 57,036 downwards.
TTTGCATAAATCTGGTTGAAACGTGAGAGTAATGAATTTTGACACAAAATTGCCGCATGCAATTTACACTAAAATTTAACATTTAGTAGGTGTTTTACTAATTCTCTTTTTGAAAAGTTGGCAAGTCTGCAAAACACACATGGATTGTTCCTATATGCATAAATTTTCCGCGTTGACCGTCTGACATTTTCGCCGACAACAAAAAAAAAAGTTTACTTGAATTTGCATACCTCGCTCGTATACACTTCTTGAAAGAAACGGGTGGAAACAATGTATCATAACCACACAAGACAAACTTTTACCGTCGCCAAAAATATGGACAAACATAATTTGTTTGGTTTGTTTTGACTGTAAATTTCTATGTTATTTTTTTCAAATATGTTTGGTAATTGTTCATCTTATAGGTCATCTCATTTTAAGAAATGTTTTACATATGTACTGTAGGTTGTGTGTGTAAACACAAACATTTTTCGTATTTCGTTACATGAAAAACAGACATGTTGCACCAACAGAAAAACGTATTTTTTTTTTTAAATTGATAACCAAATTATTTTCAATATATAGGGAAAACATACTAAGCATAAATTCATTTTGTTCAAATGTATGTCGGTAAAGTTTAGTGAATAAATTACAGCAACGTCGTGAATTTTCTTCGGCCATTTTGTGCTCTTCCATGTAAAGCGCAAGCACGCGAATATATAGGTTACATTTCGCCTTGTAAATACATATCTTGTATGTTCTCACTTTTTCATTTTGATAGCAACAGTTTTGGGAATTTTGTTTACAAGTGGGGTACAGTACAGTAAACCCTCGTTTTACCGGACTATTTGGGGGGAAGGTGTGGTCCGGTAAATCGCGAAGTACCAAAATCGGCATACGAAAATAGACAAGCCGATATATTTATTGCAGTGTGATAAGCATAGTAAAGCAACGTGTTTGTTGTGGTCAAATTGCTGGAAGTGGACGAGAGGGAACGTTTGTGCGGACTGGCAGGAGTAGAAAGATAAGCATGTGCCTTTGTCTGCTCATTGAGATAACATGGGCCGTGGGCGGGGGAAGAGTAGAAGGGGAGGGACAGGAGGCGGCTTGCTATCAGTTTGGTTTCGTGTATGTGACACGTGAACTTGAGCTACTGCTTTCTATTTCAAAGTAAAGTGTTTATTTATGAAATATATGACAAATAAAAAATGTCCATCTAAACTACCGTTGTTTGCATCGCGACGCAGTATCGTATACCGTGTCTGTGAGATAATAATCTAGCCGCCGTCCTTGAGAATTTCTGAACAAGAGACGGACATGCTGAGCGTGAGAAAGCCATGTGTTGCGCTAGTTTGTCCGCAGCAGATTTAATCTCTCTAGTGTCTACACCTCACACATTTACACCACACGAGTGTTGTTGAACATACATTGCCTCGTCGTGTGAAGATGAGGTAGCAAGTTTCACGTGTTTCCTGGATCCAACAGTGCCACTTTTTTGTTCAAAATCATATTTCAACACATAACTATTTAATTAGTTTTTTGCTTTACAAATGTCCGACTCGGTTTGTTTCTTGACACCATAATCAGCACACAACTTTGCTACGAAACATCGGCCTTCTAACTTTTATATCAGTTCAAATTTTTTGCTTGATATCAAAGTTACTCTATTTATTTTCTGTCCTGTTGCAGACACTATTTCATTTTTAAAAACGCATAATATTTATCGCGTACACCAACTGCGTTAAAAACTCACGTAGACACGACAGTCGTTCTTGTCCGGACATGTCAAAACACTGATGAGAGATTGACTAGCTCTGCTTACCGTCTTACGCGGCTATCTGTGCGCGCGCCTGATGTCGCTCACCAAAGCACAATAACCAGGTAGGTCTTGCGCTGTTGATCTTACAGTTCCGTAAAAAAATTCAGGCAGACAATCATTCTTGACCGGACACTGCACGTACCCCGATGCGCGAATAAAAATAACTCTGTCTACCGTCTTACGCTGCTATCTGTGCGCGCGCCTGATGTCACTTACCAAAGCATAATAACCAGGTAGGTCTTGTGCTTCATGTGACAAGTAGACCCGACGGTGGAATAATTTTGTATCGCCAGATTTTGTCTGTTAAATACGAAGTCCGCTGAATGGAGGTCCGATAAAACGAGGGTTTACTGTATTTTCATTTTATGGCCTGTGAAATATGTTCATAAATTATTGGTCACAATGTCGCGGGCTTAAAAATATCTTTGCACACTTGAATGCCTACAAGGAGGTAGAGAAATGTACCGGTGAAAAGCGTGTTGACACTGCCAAATGTCTAAGATTGTCACCGTCCACATTAAACGTAATTGTCACACACACCTACACACACACACATTTCAAGTGCATATTGTCATATGGTGGACATGTTTGAGGTTATTTTTTTGGTTTATTTTAAGTGTGGCTGGGGGGAGGGGAGCAGCATGTTTCATTTTCTCGCATACATCGGTTTTTATCATTGGTCCCTTGAAAAATGATGAGGTTTGACTGTATTTCTTTTGAAATTTATGCTGTACATGTTAGAGGTAGTGAAACTAATTCAAAACAATTTCGCATAACACGTTTACCCAAATAAGAACTTAAAATTTTACAGTCCTGTCATTTTCTCCATTAAATGTATATTGTTTTCAGTGCAAGTAATTTCTACACAAATCTTATTCACACTTAAAACGTCACAACTCTCCAGATGCAGCTATCTTATCAACAGTGCACCATCAGGGTGCATGACTCATTGTGTCTGGCTGTGCTCCTTGATCCAAATGCTCAGCCAGAAAGGCACCAGCCAGTCTTTCACACTGTGCTCTTCACATCAACCACCACCGTCTGTCTTTGTGTATACTACCGCAGAACATACAGAAATTATCATACTTACATGCATTCAAGTTCCATGTACAATTTTTTTCAAGTATGCTAGACGTTAGTTTTTATACATATTGATCAGCAGTAAAATTGTGTGATCATTACAGTAATAAAATCTTATTAAAACTGTGATCATGATTTGCGAGTCTACAGTGATATGTACACCTTATATTCATGCATCACTGTTTGTGGCACCCAATTGTACCTTGTTTGTACTTTAGACAAGAGATGTATACGTGTGATAATTTTATTGAAAATGGTTTTGAATGATGCTCTGCAAACACAATGTAAATCACTGCACTGTGTCTGTAATGCAATTGGTACCGTGCCCTGCACAGTAGTGCATTCTGACAGAGGCATGAAACTTCATCTTGGTTGCAACCTATCACCCGCTGCATCACGCTGAGTACCTAGAAGCTTGGTTCAGACGCCAAGTTACGCAGACACGAAATACACCATATTGTGTTTGCACTAGGGTACATCCTAGTAACCCAACTGGGTGAACAGCATGACTCGCGCGGACATGGCACATGCCCTTAAGCAAGCGTTTGCGCAACTACATCAGCAAACTGTGCGTGTATGCGCATGTGGGTTAGCGAACTTGTGCCAAATACCTTGTTGCTAAGTTTCCTGTGCCATCTTTCACCATGCACATTCTTGTAATAAGCACCAATGACAAACATATATATCAAGGAAATATTTTAATATAATTTATTATTCTTTCGGAGGAAAAAAAAAGATGTATTTTTTTAATTTTATGGTGGTATTCTAAAAACCATTGTCAAAAATTTGAAGTAAGGCTGTATAATCAACTTCGAGAATAATGTTAAAGGCACTGATTATTCTGTATAAGATCATAAGATCCAATATTTAACATTATAGGAATTGTGTTCATTAGAGGCTGGTGAAGGTAATACTTAGAAGAATGGCAATAAGACATTTTGGTGCTGTTATTTTTGTGCTGCATGTACTTTCCAAAACCCATTAAATTAAGTACGCTATGCTTATCTTTGCTACAACAAATATAATGTAAACATTAAGCATATTCAAAAGACATAAAACATTTAGCATTTCAAAAAACACTGGCTTACTGAAATATAATTGAAAAAAGTATAAAGTTACCGTTAACGTCTTTAAAAAAGGAGGGGGGGGGGAGAGAAAACCTGGTGTCTATATGCCGTTTTTGTGCAACACAGTGTTACGGCGTGTAATGTCTACTGACGCGTTGCTTCCGGAAGTAGTAGGGGGGGATGGTTGTGTTATGTCTGGGAGGGGAGGCAGTTATTTTTAGAATGTCCAGCCCGGGTGCATGTGTTTTTCTGTGAATGCAGGTGGCTCTCTTATTGCAACAATTAGTCTTAATCTTGGTTTGCTTGTGTACACGTATGGTTGTTACGGTACGATAATAACGAAAAAGTGGTGGTTGCAGAGTCTTCCCGCAAATCTTTTAGCACGGGAAGTATCCTGAACTGGAAGATAAGTTGACATTGTGTGAGAGAGAGTTGGTCGAAACAAGGGCTGGTTGGCTAGCTGGTACAAGGGAAGGAGGGAAGCCATGCCTCTTTTGCCACCTCCCTCTCTCTGCCTAGAGCGGTCTAGACCCGGGTGGTTGCGAGGCTATCTCTGGCGGGCCACTGCCGTCCACACGATTGGTTCACATCGTACCTACGCTACGACCCAGTGTCAGTGTTGAGTAAATGTGGGGACGCTTCTAGTTTTCTATGCTTCATTCGTAAGTGGCGAGTATTTCTTGAATGTGACTTGACTGTCTGTGGCTGTGTTTATTTGCATTTTCTGTTCAAATTTACTTCGGGAAAAATGTGAACGTTTGCGACCTATAATTTTTGTATTAGTACTGTTGTTTCATTACTTTGTGGAGACAATGTCGCCAAAAATAAATATATATTAGTGATGGGATGGTGAAATCTGGGGATATTTTACTTTGCCGTTTTTGCAACAATGTGATGCCGGTGATGTGAGATGTTTTTTTCAAGCAAAGGCCCGTGAAATCGCTTGTGAAAAAGGTAATCTCGTTAGTCCTGACCTGAACTAAGCAGACGTGGAAGGGAGGGTGGATGGGTGGCTAGTGTAGGGTAGGTCTGGCAACGGTGGCAACTTCAGCTTTTACGAGCTGCCACTGACAACACAGCACAGTGTCTGTATTCAAACAGCCTCCCTTCTCGCTCTTGACTCGCTTCCCATTCTCTTGTTTACCGCTACTTGTCTGCAACATTCCCTTCCTCCACCACTTTTCACCTACCCCTCCCTCATCACTTGCCCACATGCTCCGTTTGAGAATTCTTCAGTTTTTTCGCCAGCTGCCTCGTCCCACACGGCCCGAGCCACGGCATACAGCATTCACAGTCCAGTCACACTATGCGATGAAGCATTATAAGCGGAAAAATACGATAAACTACAGAAAATAATTTAAATTTAGGATGCCGAGACAAAATTCGCAATATTTCGCATATTCAACTTGAAATTGTTTTATTTCGTTTCATCGAGATTCACCATATAATCGTGTCCCTAACAATAGATGATATCCTAAGTGATGATCAATTTGGTTTCATAAGAGAAACAAGAGAAACCATCCTGGCTCTGAGACTTGTGACTGAGAAACAGTTAAGAAATCAACAAACCAATTTATAATGCTTTTGTTGACCTGAAGCATATGATAGTTGGAAAGTTATGTCTAAGATACTAAAGAATTGGACCTAATGTACAGAGACAGGAGAATAATTTTCGCTGTATAAAAACGGGCTGTGGTAAGATGTCAAAATAACATGGAAGAAGCGAACTGAAGTAAAAGTGTGAGACAAGAACGTGCATTCTGCCTCCATAATGTTTAACGCTTATATTTAAGCGGCAATAGATAAACTGAGAGAAAATGTGGCTGTGGGGATTAAAGTGAATGGAAAGAGAATTGATTTACAATACTGACAGGGTTATACAGGTTTAGCAAAAACCGTTCGTGAAGTGTAGCGAAAATGGCGTAATGAACTTCAGGCACCAGCTAGCCCACTGCACGTGCTAGCACAAGTACTCCTATCAGAGTCGTGGTCGAACACCCAGACTACTTGACCCTGAAACTGCCTGCTCGAAATTCAGATTGCATAGCCCACGAGTAGAATTAACAACAAATACTGAGGAAGTCTTACCTATTTGATTGCAGCTGCGCGAGTCGTTGGAAAAAGTTTAAAATTCTGCTGGGCACTTCACACTTCGCTTTGTATAGGTTCAAAGAGCACGACTGACTACATCTTGGAGGTAGTTTGTTGATATCTCTTGAGGTCGCGCCAAAACGAAAACTTCCCTAGCAATTAGGTGAAGGTGGTGGTGATTTCTACTACACACATTTAAAACGGACATCACAACAGACACAATGATGATTGTTACTGTACAAAACACAAAATCTAAGAGAGAAAAAGAAATAAAACAAAATGTAAGTTACTTGGATTTGGTTTACAAACTGCGCACAAGTATTATACATTGCCGAGAGAGCGAAAGGAAAGTTCTACCTCAATAGGGTGACACACCCCTTTTTTTTGAAAATGTTAATGTCAACAAACAAGCTGGATCCTACCTTAGCTGCTGGGGCGAATATTGAGGGTGGCAAAAAGGGCTAAACAGAGTAGGAGTCTGTACGTCACCTGTCATCATGGATATGGAAGAGGATTTAAGTAACATCCTCAACGAAATTGATAAAATTTTCAGAGAAAAATTTTAATGAAAACATCAAAAAACAACTGAAAAGGATGACAGAACAGTGAATACATACTGTTGTGGTATAGAAACTACTTAAGGAGATACTCGATATTAACTGTTATTAGGGTGCAAGATTATGAAATATGGTAGAAGTAAAAAAAGAAATCGGTGATCTTTGTCAGGCCACAATTGCCTGTAACTCTAAGAAAATTGTTTTCACTTACACTCTGAAGTTCAGGACAGCATATTGTTGTTTAGGAATGAAGGCCTTTTATCCACTTTTTCATGACTTTAAAGGACAGATAAAAAAATTCACACGTATTGTAAAAACATAAAAAAGGGTGCCAATTTTTCAGTTTAAGCAGGTCTTAAAATTAACTTGAAACAAACAAGGTATCGTACTGCATACCAATATCTGCTAAGGCATCCATATGTTTTTTTTAAAATTTGATATAGATGAGGTATTAACTGACAATCTGCAAGAAGTATTGCTCTATACAGTTGCGAACCTGGTTTTGCCGTGGGATGCTGAAAGCTGGATTGACAGTTTGTAATGAAGAAGTGCATAACAGAATAAAAAAGGCAAGATTATGAAGTAACATCTAAAAAACGATTAGACAAACTTATGGGCCCATTCTGTGTACAACTAAATTTTTAGGAAACAGAGTGGGGGGAATGATTGAAGATAATGTGATTGTGGAAGACCAAGACTGTTCTACATTCAACAAATAATAAATTATATGGGCTGCACCTCATACACAGAGTTGCAAACCAACCTCATGCTTGAAAACTGATCATTAGATTAAAGCTTTCCCCACTGGATAGGTAAAAAGAGTATACAGACTGTCTATTAACCTATTTTACATTATGGCTCAGTTTCACCAAACTGGCCCTAATGCTGTTAGTCTGTACAATACCAGGATACTGTAAAAGTAAAACAATCCAGCATAGCTTAAATGAAATGTATGGTTTGTGAGACTAGTTCTTGGCAACTATATGCTAGGGTGTTAGTATAATTTATAAATTTAAAATTAATTTTGTAGATAAACACTAGAACTTTATTAACAGGCGAAAACTTCACTCGACATTCTTACACGACGACTTCTAGTCAAGCACTCTTCTCATTCCAACAGTACGATCGAAGAGTTGAGGATTTAAAAATTCCCCATCCATGTCCAGCATGAAGTGCAGAGAGTAATCTTTCACTCTGATTGGCAGATGCACTCTAGCACTGGACCGACCTTCTGAGCAGCTCACCTGCAAAATTATGTTACCTTGTTTTATCACATAAAAGTTGCAAATTTTTATGCTAAAAATTACATTAAAATCAAGGGAATGTGACTTTTAAGTGAGTGTGAACATAGAAAAGTAGACTTTGGATTAAATTAATGTAATAAACTTCAACATATGTACACGTGTGGATACAAATGTCAATTAACACATTTTAACATGGAATTTAGAGAGCAAAAAAGTTGGTAGTTTTGCAGTTTCTGTTGGATCATTGCTGTAAACAGCTGCCATCTACTCTGTGTAAAAAACTGTGTAAGCGGCTCTTAAAAGGCTTGTTTATACAAATGAGGTGATGTCACTGGATGGGACTCTTGAGTGTGGTTGTGTGCTTGAGGCCTTTTGAACTGTTCGGGCTGTTTGAACAGCCCGCCCGTTATGTCGGACTTCTTCGGGTCTCCTCGGCAATCTTCGGCTGCCTCCCTTCTCCCCCCCATCTTGCCTTACCCTCCCTTGTTGCCAAGGCCTGCCGCCTTGCTCTCGAGCAACAGTCAGTTTAATACCGGCTGCCTCACCATCTGCTTCGCTAGTATATCACTCGTCAGATTTCCTGCGTTTGCTGTAAGTTTAAGTTTGTAGTTTGGTTTTTCTTTCGGAGTCGTTTGTGTTTAGGTGCTTTGGCCCCTTTCCTGTAAATCGCGTGGTAACTCCTCGTTTCCCTTGCGCCTCTTAGCCGACAGCATGTCGATGGGTGAATTTGATTTTGAAGGGGGTAACTGTAACGGCCTTATTTTATTAAGTACTCGTGTTTTCTGTCTGCCCTTCAGGCATTTTGTTGGTTTTGAATGTACAGGTTTCTGCTGTATTTGTCATGTTTAATACGACCAATTATAAATAAATTGTTATGGTTTGTTTACCTGCTTTCTTTTATTGTGAGTGCTACCATTTAGGGATTAAACCCATATGTTAGAGTGCTGGTTACAGCACAAAACAATAAGCTTTACTGACATAAATCCTGCACTGTAACTTGCATGTTTTCTCCCTACTGCATAAAGAATGAATGTTAGTATGTTTACTCTGAAATCTCTCTCAACTAAAGCTTGATGTTGCTGAGCATCTGGGCGGTGTTACTTTTCCAGCTCCCCAGAAATTATCAGGTACATTCATTCATCCTGGATGATTACGCCCAGATACCTATCTCCTCCCCACTCTCCTATCTCAATTCCCAAGGATAAACTAATGCTTCCATATTTCATAGATGCAAGAACTTTAACGTGACCCAGAGAGTTGGATGATGCTGCACAAGTATTCGTAGCAACGATGCACTGGCAACATTGCAAGGATTGTTTACTGGGTCGTAGGCACTGTTGTGAATGTCAAGATCATGTACATTTCACATTGTGCTGCAACAGTCAACTATAGTCAAATATACAAAATACTGCTAAACTGCGACGTGTGACTGAAGTCGAACACACAGAATTAAGTGACTGTAACCACCAGGTACACGTTTATAGACTATTTACATAAAAACTGATTTTTTTACACTATCTTAGCAACAATTAAAATTTGTTATCCCACAGCAAAAGAGTTAAGACCCAATCACGAGGAACCACTTGAGTCTGAAAAATATATTTGTTGCAATTTTTTTTGGCAAATACTGTATTGAAGTGACATTTCAGAATAAACATATCCCTTTCTCGGCTACCAGCACGAACAATACGCATAGACTCAGCTAACTCCCTTCCTTGCAAGCATTGGGATATCCATGCATGGGCATGACAGCTCTCTGTCAAAATACTGTAGAATTAAAATGCAGTAAAACCTCTTTATGACGACCTCTCGTTTCTGGGAATAGGGTCATTATAAAAATTTCTAACAAATTTTCACCCATGCCCAACTAAATGTCAAAATATGACATATTTTGACAAGTGCATTTAAAAGTGGGTACACGTTTAAAACGATAAGACTTTTTAATGAACACTAATATATTACATGCAGGACATAGGGATTAGAAAGTAACGAGTCATAGCAGTCAAAAAAGTTGCGACCTTGCATGCAGGCTGTGACATCACTTATCATACGGGGAAGGACAAGACGAGGAGTGGAGTACCAGAAGGTGGAGAAAGAAGAGGAGGTACGTGTCTGGCTGGCTCGACTGCCGAGGATGACCTAATGCCCCTGTGCATTTCCGAGGAGCGAGAAAAGTGATGCAACCTAGGCACTCATCTGTTTATGCAGATGCACACAAGATCAATAATCTGTCACTTGCGTGGCCCCTGTTTGGGTAGGTCACAATATTTTACACAAATATAAAAAGAAGCACACAATATAATATTTAAACACAAATAAATATATTGTGTTGGCTAGCAAAGCTGATGAAATGACTGCAATCTTTACTTCCTGATATAAAACATAAGTTACTTCAAAAGTTAGTAGACACAGGGTGTCTACAGGTCACGGAAGTCACCAAAAAGTAACTAAAATGAAGCGCTGGTCACGGAAGTACCGAAAAAGTGGCGCAATTGTTGTGGAAGTCACGGATTAATGTTTATTTACCCGTCGTACGTAACGTTTCGATACAAATCGATAGTTTGCGGGTGTAGAAATCATGCGCATCGATAGTCTCGTGGAAGCAGACGTTGATATCTTCTAATCGATAGTGCTTTCCTGTTTGCTGTTTCCTTTGTCTTCGAAACACGGATGTTTGGATTTGTACGTAGATTTGTAATGGCTGCCGACTTGTGTTGTGTAAAGTGGCGTGGATTTTAATAATTATAACGTCATGTAGTTGTAATTCTTGTGAATATAAAACCGGAAAGAAAACGTTTTCGTTTGTGTGCCAGTTAACTGAGTTTATAGTAAAAACGTTCCGTGCGTTATTTACCAGTAAATCGATGTGTGCTTTTCTAATTAATCGCCACTGCAACGTTTTAGCACGTGGTACTAAATATAGATCGGCCAAAAGGTG
>PNEQ01001578.1:0-45261 GCA_003012365.1 Medauroidea extradentata | reverse complement strand
GAGGTCGTTTGCAATTGATGTTGTTTCACTAATGCTGTATTCAAATAAGAAAATACACGGGACTACGTGCAGTTATTCGCTACCAACCATACAAACAATAATGTAACTGTTGTTAATGTTGGCTTATATGCAGTAACGGCTAGTGATTTTTTTCAAAGGTTAAATCTTTAGTGCTCACTTTATTCCGAATGGCCTATACTGTGGTGGTACTTGCCCCCACTTTACCTCAAAAGTTACACAGTCTCTATACATCTCACCACGGCATCACGTGCGGTAGAATGAGATCTCTCTTCTCAGGGTTCACTAGTAGGTTCGAAGGCGTGCAAGCACGTCGTTAAATAAAGAGTTAAATTTTAGGAGGATGGCATTTTATAGTGCAGAAATTATTCAGACATTACAGAATCACTAAACAAAAACACTCCACCGGTGGGCTACTCCTATAAATGGGTTGCTGCAGCTAGACCATTTTTATAGTTACTTGTTACTGAAAGTGTTTTATCGGGCCCGTACACATCACGCCCAAACGCCTTCTGAATTCGCACAGCGAGTTAAAAATGTGTGTTATTGGGTATAAAATACTTTATGTATGTTTATTACATTATTAGTAATATTTTGCGTACTTTAACTTCACAATTTCCAAGATCTTTCTACATCCCTTTACCACTAGAGAATTTTTATAATGCAGGCTTATTTATTGCTGGCAACTATTTATATCAGTTATATTTCACTGATATTAATAGTGAATTGTACATTTCAGCTATTTACTAAAGGCGGTTCGGAATAAAGTGAGCACTCAAAATAGCCCTGCTAAAGTTATATTTTCAGCCAATTTGTATCTTTCCGCGCGTGACGTCTAACGATGGGACATGTCTCAACCTCTCTGGACACGTCACTTAATGCTTACATGTGTAAGATAAATTGTACAGTCAATATGAATCAATACAGTTTAATAAATAATATTTATTAATTGTATAAATTACAATTACGTCAATTTTGTTTGCGTATTGCTGTATTTAAATAGGAAAACACACTGAACTATTTTGCGTAATTTCGCTGCCAACCATACAAGCAGTAAGGCAACTACAGTTAATGTTGAATTATACGCAGTAACGGTTAGTGATTTTTTTCAAAGGTTAAATTTTAGTTCTCACTTTATCCCAAATGACCTATAATAATAATTTATGTATTTGTACCCCACAATTTCCCTGACCTTCATAGCGCTCCCCACATTCGAGTTTTTATAAAGTAGGCTTTTTCGGTACTCGTGCATGTTTGTCATTGTTACAATTACATAAAATTAACCGTAAATAACGAATTTCAGCTACTTATTATTATCAATTTACGTATTTTTACCCCACAATTTCCCTGATCTTCATTGCCCTCCCCACTAGTGATTTGGTAGAATGTAGGCATAATTTTTAATCGGGACTACTAATTTCTGTTATTATTCATTAAAATTAATCATAAATAGTACATTTATGCAATTTTTTGTTAGTTTTCGCAAGAGTAGTGATTCTTGATATTTACCACTGTTTGCTAGAGATACAAAGCTGCCGGGCGGTAGTTATCAAGTCTGAAGGTTTTTTTTAATTCCCGTCTTCCGAAACACGTAATCCCGTTGTCGTTTTCTATTATTGTCTGGGTCTTTTAATCCCCACATTGCAATACATAAAATATTTGCACAGAATATAAACACGCACGAACCCGGTCACTTTTCACACTCGCAAATGGCAGTCCTTTGTTTTGGTTAGTCGACTGAATGGTTCTTTGTAAAATAGTTATAGAAATGACACAATTTGAATAGAGCAAAATAGTTAAGTAACTAATGCTGGATACATAACCGTGTCATTATATTACCGTTACTTCAAAATGCTTACTTACTTTTCATGAATAACACACACTATTTTCAACGTCGGCAATAGAAGTTAACTGATTTGTTGTTCAGGACTGCCACTACTGCTTCATCAGGTTATACTATAATGTCCTGTTGTTTAAACGGTATGTTATACTGCCACGTGTTATAAATATTGGTAGCATCCATCAGCTGTCAAAATAAGGAATTCTTACATGGTATAGATGACGGCCGTAGAAGAACAGGTCTGGACACTCGCCTATCTACTAATGAATTTTGCTTGACCCCCTTGTTGTTTGACTGCAGTTCACCAAGTTACTGAGTGTTGTGCGTCTTTGACGCTGCAATCAGGGCAGTCGGCTGAAACTACGTCCACTTTTTTCCAGTGTTTACATTGTAAAGTAAATAAAGATTACTGGAGCCATGCTTTACGATTGCGAGCGAAGGAAGTATTTAATAAATTAATTAAAAATATGTTTTGATAAATTGTTTATCTTCATAATGTAAACACTGGAAAAAAGTGGGAGGGAAGCAGGCTGAGTTTGAGCCCGACCACCCTGATTGCAGCGCCAAAGACGTACAACACTCTCGGTAACTTGGTGAACTGCAGCCAAACAACAAGGGGGTCAAGTTTCCGGGCGAGTGTCTAGACCTGTTCTTTTACGGCAGTGATATAGACTATACAGTATTCAATATGGAGATAAGGATTAAAGCAAAAAATGTTTGGGAAGTAGAAACTTTAATACAAATTTTTTAAGTTGAAAACCAGCCAAAAATTGTAAAATTTTTATTTTGAAAAAAAAAAATTATGCTACATACAGTAGTAAATAAAGTTTTCGACAAATCTATGTCACGGTTTTACAATGGCTGAAAAAATAATTTTATAAAGCATAAGTAAGAACATGAGGCCTCAAATGTGCCTCTTTTTTCGCCAATGAATGTTACATAAGCATATCTAGAAGAATAAGTTGATAAACTTACAAAGAAATGTGATTGTTTAAAATCAGCAAAGTTAAAGTGTGGCTTGTCTGCAAGACTGGCTTAAAAATATTGCTGTCCAGCAGCATTTAGTCAGAGGGGGAGAGAGAGAGAGAGAGAGAGAGAGTGTACCACTGAAATCCTCTGAAACAGTTGCGAAAATGGCATTAAAAAATACAAAACCATCAGTCGGGCCCAAAACACTCGAGGGCAAAGCATCATCTTATGACAGTGAATTATTTCTTCAATATAACAGGGTGCTGGGTATTAATGTGCACATTTAGACTAAACAGTAAGACAGAATGATTACAGTTTATATTAAATGAATACTAAACTACATGAAGCTACATTGTTAGAAGTCACATAAGATAATTGCAATGTCCATTTTTGATAATATGTTTCTAAATAAATAGGCCTACATCAAGCATTAAGTGAAAATTCCAAAAGAAAAATGCCAAACTGCTAGAATTATGCATATAAGCAGCTGTGTTAAAGTAAACTCTGTGTGTGTGTGCATGTGTGTATGTGTGCATATGTGTGTGTGTGCATATGTGTGTGTGTGCATATGTGTGTGCACGTGTGCGTGTGTATATACAGGATGTTCCGGGAGTAGACGTCAATAAAGAGGCGGGTGATAGAGGGACCCAAGACCTACCAAATAAACCAAACTTGTATAATCTGATTCCCAACAGTCTAAAAGTTATGAATTTTTAAAGAAAATTTTGCTATAGTCTACCCTAAACTAAGCATTTACTGATAGCGGAAAAAGTAATGGTCCATGTGGAACGAAATTTGTACACACAAAAGGTGATTAGTGTTGTCACATTTAAAAACACATTTCATGTTTCACGTCGCGCTCCTCTCGCGTTGCTTAACCTCGGAACTGGAGCCGGACAGCGACACTTCCAGCCACACCCTTGCGAGCTGAGTATATTCGATGATGAACTACCTGCACTTTTACTGAATGGTAAAGTTATTTGTCACGACTACCTCCGCCGGTAATATTACAGAATCAGTTTTAAGTTACCCTTGAAATAAAAGAGTTGTAGTTAGTTTCAGTTTTTATTCCATTTTTTTACCATTGTATTAACACAAAAAAAAAACATTTCTCCAATTGCAAGTGCATCGTCAGGGAAACAAGCAGCAGCCCATTCACGTGACCGTCCCCGTCAACAACGTAATGATTTCTCTCCCTCTGCGATGGTCTTTTCGCCTGACCCTGTAACCACTACTGTGCATTTCTCAGCTAGCCAATCACAGGCTTGACCCTGGCTTGTTGCCTAATAAGGCATACAAGTCTGTCTTACAGCCCCCCCCCCACCATTCACCAACACTACAGCCAATGGTTTACCACTCTCCAAAACGCTTCCTAATATGGCAGAGGCCAAACAAGAAATAAACATGCAAAAGAATTTGACGCCTCTACCTCCGACCAAATATGATATAGATTGGGCATCTTTGTGCAAACAAAGCTATGCTGCCATCGCCCTTCAGCCATGTGGCTATAATTAAATTTATAATTCCCTAACTGAATTTTAAATTTCTTATATAAAAAAATTAAATGCTATTACTTCCCCCAATACACTGTCATCTTTGGAGTTTAAAATAAAAAAAAATTACATAAAATGTCCTTTATATAGCCCAATAACCTTTAGGCCTGCAATGTTACGTCACTGAGAGTACAGCTTCGTGGGGTAAAAAAAAATAACTTTCACAAAAGTTGTGTTTGGTTCTAAAAGATACCTCTAGTTAGCACGGGGTAAAAAAATATCAATGGGTCACATAAATGATCACCCACCATAGGAAAAACTGCCAAATAGTATGGTCAATTAATTAGTAAAAACCAATATTTTAAATTAACAAACGTTGATGCAGTAAATGTGAAAACATAACGAAATGCAAAAGAACCAAACACAACTTATATATATATTTTTTATAATACACTACTTATAATCAAACTTTTTATAGTGTGATTCAGTAGTGCTATTTTATGTATAAAAAGATTATATTAAACAGGTTAAAATATTTTATTTTGGTTTGTTATAAGTGTCTTTTATTCCACCTCTAAACATCGCCAAACATTTGCTGAAGGTACCCCAACGAAAGTGCATGGTTGGTTATTTGCCTTCACGCTTCGAATTTTTGACATTCTTGGCGAATGGCGATCCATTCGAAGTCAGTTTTTGTGCCTGCATCGAAGGACGCCACCCTCCACACATTTGCTGAACATTTGTTTGTTTGCTTTTGAAAGAGGTTATGTTCACCGGCCACTATATGACTATAGGCAGCGAGCGGGAGCCTGGTATATTTTCTGTCACGTTATCAGGTTCTCCAATTTCACCCCCATAGTTCATGAGAATATGGTCGTTACAGAGAGGTGATCGTAATTATTATAGTTTTTATTATAACATAATCACATAAACAAAATATAAATTTTATGGTACAGTTTTAGGAACCATTCATGATTTTGATTCATACATTGTAACATTTATGGAAAAATTTTTTTACACATGGCAAGAAAAAACTAGGCAATTTATTTTTGGAAATACATATCTAATTACTTTGCGATTTAAAAGCAGCAGTAACAGTAACTGCATGTGCAACTGATATGTCTTGATGTACAGAACAGTTCCTACTGATCTTTGAATGTCGTGTGTTGGGTCGAGTCCATAGTGAAGCAGAGAGTTGAGGTAAGAAAAATTACATGTCTCACTTAATTTTAAAAGCTTGCATTAAAAGTTAATGCATTTTTGCAGTTACTGTTATGTATCTGTGTACTTTAAGTACAAAAACTTCTAACCAAATAAATTGTTTAAATTTTAATAATGTTTAAAACTTCTTCAAAAATTTTTTACCTCAGTTTGGCACTTTTTATGAGGTGGTATCTGACCAGTAAGCCACCCAGTAAAGCAGAGTTCTACTTTAATTGGTTTTCAGGGTGGCTACGAGAAGGGAAAACAGAGAAAACCTGAAAATATCAGGGAAATTTAGTGTGTCAGGGAATTATGGCATTTTGTTGAGAATTTTGCTGAAAACAAAAATTGTCGGCTTGTCAATTTTACACAGTAATTTGATGCATTCATCTACATAAAAATTTTAATTTTCCAGCTGATATGAATTGTATAATGTACCGACTCCCTTTGCAGTTTATTGTCATCATTAAAATATTATGACTTTAGGATGGTTACGCTGGGAAAATAACATAATTAACAACGTAATAATTTCAAAGTGACAGTGTGATGAATTATTGTTCAAAATAAACTTGATTCTTCATCTGAAGATTTGAATTGTTTCTTTCAAATGTACGTATACTGTACATAAAATGACCGCTGTGGTGGTAATATGCAGACATTGTTTTTATTAGGTTTACATTTTTTGTGAGACTAGGTGCAATTGTGTGAATTTTGTTTTAAAATTTTCCTTGCTTTGTGAAAGTAGTATTTGTTAACACAAATACAACACCAAATTCTATACCTGTGATGAGTTCTTTGATGTCATCACAAGGAATCATTTGGTGAGTAACATAATGATTTAATTTAAGGTACCGTCAAATGTGGATACTTTGACCACGGAGGTAACATTGACCGACTCAAGATATTTGTTTTGGGGTCATTTGATGAAGAAATAAATACGTTTAGTTGAACATTTCAACACTTAAGTTTGATACATGCACATAAACTTTGCAATTTCTTTACGAAATGGTGCCAAATTAAATTTTTTGAGTCGGTCAATGTTACCCCTGCAGTCAAAGTATCCACATTTGACGGTACATTAAACTCAAGATTTAATTAACATTTGGATGTGATTTCTGGTAAATATTTTTCAGATAAAAAATTTGATTTGTTAAAGTGAAGTATTTCAGTTACGCAAATGTCAGGGAATTTTTTGGCAGGAACTTTGTAGCCACTCTGGGTTTTGTAACTGAAGTATTTAAATTAGTACAATTTCTCAACATTCAAAGACTAGAGAAAAATCTATACAGCAAAATGTTACCTGTATACCTAGACTATGTCAATATAATATTGGCCTCTATCACTGAACATTAAGTATTGCTTTACCTTTTTTAAATCTGTAGTTATTGTTCTGGGGTGGCCAGTTGGTGTGTAGGTCACAATGGACACACTATCACCACCTTTACGCAGAACCAAGTAGCGTACCGATTTTATTGTATACAACCAAGTTGATGCCAAAAGACCATGTCCTAGAAAAGAGCAGATAAATACATTTTGTACATCTGGAGTACCACTGATTAAAATAAATAGTATTAAGTTCAGCACATAACTGAACCACCTAAGTTACTATTTCTGCTACATTACAATCAACAAAATGTTTTCAAAACCCTAGTATTGCAAATTTCTTAAAGCTAAATTTACTAACTTTAGGCTACAGTAATTCCATAGCAACATATGGTACATCTGAAGAACAAAAATTTTTTGTGTTAAATAACTTAAGTTAGGCATTCGTTTATTACACCTGATGGTAGACTTTGCAATTATATGAATGTATTGATGCATTTTATTAACATTCAAACGGCAAAATGAAGTGGGGAAAAATATAATGGAGTGTTATACAGGAAACTGATCTCCTACCTGACGTCAGGGTGCTATAGAACCCTGTTATGACATTTCTGAAGGGACCCAAAAATTTTAACTTTATGAACGGAAAAACATTATACGACTGTTATTTCCTAGAACAGTTTTAGGGATCAAATCAGTAACTTTACAACCAGGAAAACGTTATAAATGGGAACAATATTACAGGGTTCTACAGTAATCTCATAACTCTGTGAACTGAAACTCCAAAGATTTGAAAAAATTTCAAGCCAAGCTTGCATTAAAGTAAAGAATTTATTTTTATAAGAAAAATATGGAGTAATATATTAGTTACAATAAACAGTAACAGGTGTTACAGGAATAGTATTAGGTCTATGTATAAAACATCTGAAGTATTCTTGGATATTGCCAAAATTCTAGCGCTCAACCACACCAAACCAAACAACAATTTGTCTTTATGTACATGAAGTATGTGCTGTGCTCAAAACAAACATTTCCTTGATAATGGAGAGAGGTATACAGTCTATGCTTGTGGGGACGATAAAGCAGGTTTTACACTACACAATTTATTTATCACGCAGCTCCTTGCACGCAATATCACGTGAAATAATTGCATGAAATGTCTCCCTTTTACACAGTGCAATTTCACCACACAATATATATGCTAAATCTTTACTTCCTGCCAAAGTTTAGTACAAATGAATAACCAAAAGCACAAGGCATTATATGCACCAGCAATGATGGATAGATGATGAAAATAATTGTGAACCATGTAGAAACATGTTTTTGATCTCTTCAGTAGTCCTGTTTCCACAGACTTCGGATACATGGCCACAGTCTTTAATGTGTTCTCGCGCAAATGTTTGTTGTAATAATTTGGTGATTTTGTGTTATAGAAGACAAATTTTTTTTGTATTCGTCCAAAAGCTGAAAAAACCACGCGGGTGTAGATTCCATGTTTGTATGGTGTTTGTTTTCGTTATACTCACAACTATGAGCATAAATTTACTTCACAGAATGGCCAATTACATTGCTTGTTCCACGCAACTTGCATAGAAATATAGAGCATGTTCTATTTGCCAAAATTTCGCAGCCGCTTGCATTGCGTGTGACGTTCCAAGAATCGTGTGTCTGAGTTTAAATGCAAGAACAGAATATTGCGTGGAAATTGTATGTACCCTGCGACGTGTAAAACCAGCTTCAGGGAGTTGAATGTTCTGCATGATGAATTGGTGGTGAGAGGGGTTGGCAGGTTTAGGATGGATATGGAAGGGGGTAAATATTAAGAATAACTACTCAGTATGTACCAGTCAAACTATTGATTTTAAAAACATAGTTTACTGTTGAAATATGTTCCTATAGATGCTAGTAGTTGTACATAAAAAAAATCTTTCCTTAGGTTAAGTTATATTACATAACCTAACCTGACCTAATTTAATGTTAGGTTAGGTTACCTAACCTAAACTAACAAAAATATTAATAATAATTACTCACTGTGTAACTATTGATTTTAGAGGTATATTTTACCATTGAAAAATGTTTCTATAGATGTTAAAAGTATATGTACAATAAAAATCTTTAGTTTGGCCACAAAATTTTTTACATAGGACTACTTCTAAAGAAATTTTTAAATGATTCTTACAATAGGAGTTACAAATAGAATTGATTGGTTTGTGGACATATGCCATTGCTCATGTTTTGCTAATCAAACTTATGTTGAATGACAAAGTAAAAAAAAGAACCAAAAAAAGACATAAAACATATACAAAAAACAGAGAAAAAAGCAATCCCAGATCAATTCTGTCAGTTTTTTTAAATTAGACAAAGAATTCTACAGGTAGAAGTCAGTCGAATATGGACACAACACCCAGACGCAAAAGACAGACACATATAAAGAACCAGATTTCCAAAATGAAAAAAAGATGGAAGTAGACAAAAAACAGGGAACAGTGGACAACAAACAACAAGAAACAACCCAACACAAGTTAAAAACAACTAAAAAATGTGATGTTTCGGGAATTGTGATCTATTCCCGTCTTGAGGCTGAGACACAGCTGGTCGGAACACAAAGATGTGAATGAAGTTTGCTGGAAAATTGGGGTTTATGTAGCCTGGATGGTCTCTAACCTATATAAACCTCAATTTTCCAGCAAACTTCATTCATACAAGGTGCCGAACAGTTTCGGGCGGAATTTCAAGCAATTGTTCATAAAGAACATCTTACACCAGACCAAGTGTATAATGCAGACGAAAGCGGTCTGTACTGGAAATGCTTGCCAACAAAAACATTTGCCCCGGAAAAAAAAAAAGCCCAGGGACACAGATCTTCAAAGGAACGGATAACTGTCATGTGTTGTGCAAATGTGTCCTGATCCCATAAACATAAACTATTAGGGATTGGTAAAGAGAAACGTCTAAGATCATTTAAGGGTTCTGATGCCACAAGTCTTCCAGTTCATTACTACAACCAGAAAGGTGCTTGGATGACTAGATAAATGTTTGAAAATTGGTTCAAAAATCAGTTTGTCCCTGAAGTAAGGTGTTTTCTGAAAGAAAAATGTCTTCCACAGCGAGCAGTTTTATTACTGGATAATGCTCCATCACATCTACGCGAATCTGTTCAAGTTTCAGATGATGGCCTGAGTACTGTGAAATTTCTGCCCCCAAATGTTAGGCTACTTCTTTGATCCAACCAATGGATCAAGGTGTGATCGAGGCTATGAAAAGATGGTATTGTGCTGGCTTACTTCGGATTCTTGCCACGGAAGAAGGAAGACAACATTGTTGCATTGAAACAGTTAACAATAGCAGATGCCATACATGGAGTTTCCTCAGCATGATTGGAAGTGAAACCTGTGGCACTGGTTCGTTCCTGAAGGGAAATCTTACCAGACGTCGAAGACGGAAATTTGGTTTTTCAAATGACGGAAATTTTAAGTGATTCGGTGAAGAAAGAATCACTACGGAAGTGCTACCCTTAATTGAAAATTAAAGTGGTTTTGAAAACGATGAAGCAAATCTCACAAAAGTGGCTACAGGTAGATGCGTGTGAGCCCTGTTTCGAACAACTAAATGATGACGAAATAGTTACGGCTGTAACACAAGATGTTGCCAGTGACTCATCAGAGGAGAGTGCCTAGGAAAGTAGTGCACATGTAACACATAGCAAGGCAATGCTGTGTGTTGACACACTGCTGAACTACATGGATCAATGCGGATTTGAGTACACCGATATAGCGGCTGCTAGAAAAATTTGTACAGCAATAAGAAAAAACCTTAATTTTAGCAAGCAAACAAAAATCACAAAATATTGTTTCACACACATCTTGGGAAGAAATGTAATGAGTTGCATTTTTGTGACTATACATTTTATAGCTGTGTGTAAATTTAACCTTTGGAAACAATATTTAATTGCAGTTTTTTTTACCTTTAAAGTGTACATATTGTGTGTAATGTTTTATAAACGTATGTTTATCATATACATGTTTAAATATCAGGGCAAATCATTACTGCATGTACATGTGTGTTAAGTACTATAGTGTACACAGATAATACGTAAAAAATACCAGTTTTCATTATGTACCGACCCTTACTACGCACGCCAGACAAAAAGAGTGATCATGCTAGCCATACACACGTAGCAATGTGTTGTATGTTGCTGACTTGATGCCGTTGCTCGTTAAGAGAGAAAGGGAGACCACCTGCTGGCGTGTTACCCTCCCTCCCGCCTCCCTTCCCTGTAGAACGAGATACACAGTATGCATGAGATAAACAAGTTGCGCGCAAGGACAAATCCAATAATGGGAGGATATCTTTCTTCTGAAACCACAAAACAAATACAGATCAACCGCCGAATGTTACTTTAAACATTTATTTTGTGCAGAGTTGTGTATGTATGAAGGCATACACTAGGGTAGGCGCTACCTTGTTAAATACAGTATTATTTGCATTATTATCTATTTTTTAAATTATTCGTGTTTTTCGATAATTCGTGCATGCCCTCCCCATCATTACACCGTATAGTCGGGAGTCTACTGTATTTGGAAGTTGTATCGCAAAGTAAGAGCGGATGGTTTATATTTACTATACAATTCCAATATATTATTAGTACTGAATAGTAAACTTAAACCCATCCACTCTATATTAGCCTATTTTGTGATACAAAAAAATAGTAAAATTTAGTAGGTAGATATATGCTGTTCGCAATAAATTGAGCACACAGCAGAACTTGTAATTAATTAAAAATATGTTTTATTGGGCCAATAGATGTTAACTTTTGAAAGTGTTAAAACGTTTACACTGGTTTTTAGTTACATGGAAGTTTTCATATTAAAAATAGTAAAGATGGCAGCAAAACGGCTGAAAGAAAGCTTTATGCAGTGTTCACTTTATCGTGAACGGCCTATAGGTAGGTAGGTGAATTTTTTGATGAAGTAATGGGGGTATTACCTATTTTTATTTAAAAGTACGTTTAATTTAATGGATAATTGTATCACACTTTCTCTATTTACGTCCGTATAACCCGAGAAAAACGTAAATAAGTAGTGTTTATTTAAGCTCAGTAAAAATAAGTGCCGCCATGTTGATGTCCTTGGACTTGTTATTGCATGTCTGTGTACCCTTAACACTACAGCAACTTACGCTTAGTTCGTGAAATTGAGCTAAACCCAGTTGTGTGTGGCAAGATCGGGTATGGATGGACTCCGAATAGTTGTGTCTATGGTAGCTCCTTTGTGCAGCAATACAATTAAATTTTCTCCAAACACAACATTTACTACAGCGCCAAGTGATGATACAAGACAGACTGCATGGCTTATAAAAAAACGTAACCTAAAACAGTCAGTTATTAGCGACAAAAGTATAGTTTATGTATGCAACTGTTATTTCAGCATATTGTGAATCACATGGAATGGTAAGCATGAAACAAATAAGTTCTTTTACGTTAAAATGTTGCGACCAAATCTCGACATCTGTTCAATTTGTGTTTTTGCCGTTCCACTGCTTGGCCTTCCCGCCAGGTAAACTCCTTAGCCAATAGGAGAGTTCAAGGTACCTGTGATTGGCCGAGAGGTGGACGGAGTTTTGCGAAATGTGTCAAAAGATGGCAGCACTGTACAGTAGGTTTCACGGTAGCTCACAAGAAACGTAACAATAAATGGAAAGAAAAATTTATTTTGAATAGATAAATTAGTGTGTTATATTACTTTCCTAACTCGCACAATCAAAACGCTAGAGAACCAGTCCGTAAGAACCAGCAGGTTTGCTTAAACACATTCAAACTGTTAGCCCAAAAAGTTAACTTTTTTTTTTTGGATGCATGCCAACTTCTTACGGCTGACTTGAAAACAAAATGAATTATTCTTGAGCAAGTTTGACACAATAAAATGGATTTGTAGTCAGTTATCATCACTCCGGAATTTCAATTAAATTGACACAAACTCAAATGTACCACTAAAACGTCACAATGAGCAAGTGTTACCTTGCTGTCTTCACTCCTCTCAACTCACGCAGTACCAGTGAAATCTTCGTTAGTAATTAAGAAAATCTTCAACTGTAACGGTGCATGCATTGAAAACGAGCAAATTTTACAAGTTAGCTCTTAAGTAACCTGGTCCATTAAATTTTCCCAGTTTTTTAAGTCAACATAAGATGACGAAACCTACTAGAAAGCATAAAAAATCATCCACGTTAGCCAATAAAAAATGCTTTCAATGTTTATGGCAGCTTTTGAAAAATGGCATTTTCAAAGCTCAATAACTTGAAAATTAAAATACACACTGAATCATTACTTTATGTGGTTGCTTTGATGCAAAAATATTTCGGAAGAATCATGTAACTATAAAATTGCTTTTCTAGGTACTACCGCCATTGTGATAATGCATAATTTGTGTCTGAAGTCACAATGTAATAAAGAGCGGACAGGTTATATTTTATCATCTGATCCTAGAACCGCTATCGAATAGCAATTCTAAACCCATCCACTCTGTTACTTTGCGATACCAAATAACTGTAAAATATACAGAGTGAGTTTTAAGGAATTGTGGAAATGAATCATGTGGAACTGGTATAAGAAAGTAACAAAGAGCAGATGGGTTTTATTTTACTATTTGATCCTAGTACAATGGTACCGTATCTAATAGTAATATTAAACCCATTCGCTACTTTTTACTTTGCGATCCTAATAAGACATTACAGTTTTTGTGTGTACCTGCCCAAAAACCACTACATTCTAACAAATTTGTGTGTGGAACAAACGGGAATGTTGGGTAGTGTAGCGTCATTGGCACAATGTTAGTTTTGTCATTACTAATTAATTTTTGTGCATGAACAGAAAGAAAAAAATCACTTTTTTTTTTAGACTGGCATGATCCTAACTAGTTTAAAGTTATTAGAAAAAATTCATTTCTCCATTGGCTATAGGCCTACAAATTAGCCTAGTTCTGCATATTTTAAACTGAACACAACAGTAGTGACAGTCCTGCGTAATACAAACAAAAATAATAAACATAAGGTTAGGTTAGTTTAAATTAGGTAAACTAACCTTACCTAACGTCAGGTTACCTAACCTAAAATTACCTAATCTCTCCCAAAATTACTGAATGGTTAAGGAGCCATTAACTTAAATATCTCACCAAGAACCAAACAGAGAATGGTTATGCCAAATCTGTACTTCTTTTCACCCAAATTGATTTTCTTCCACCAAGGAGCATCATTTTCTGTCTTATCTACTGGCACATCTCTGAGCGTGGTGTATGCCATGTGTGCTAAATATGTCCAAAACAAGTACTGACTTATTCCAAACAGATTTAATGCACGAAAATATTTAGGTCGGTCGCATTTGTATAACAAAACATCTTTAACAACATTCGTATTTACGTCGAAGTAAGCACTGCGCAAAGAACCTTTTGTGGTTATACTCCTAGCATCACAGTTAAGAGCAGTAAACACTTTCCTTATTCTCAAGTTTCGCGCGTATAAACCGAAAACGCTATTAGCAGACTTTCGGCAAGATGCCGATTGAAAGCTGCGAGCACTACATTGTAACAAAAACCGTACAGAATTACAGTGATTCTGCTTCGTAATACCTACTGCTGAAATAAATCTCAAAAACATTATTAACTCATTGCAATAACCCTCTGACCCCTCAAAACCCTTTGCACACAATTTGCCATTTGCCTCAAAACAAAGATCAATGACGAGGAGGAAGAGACAGCACTGCTACGAGAAGCGGCCATTCTTATTCTTATTTGCAAACAACGAGCATTGTTCTAATTAATGACCAACATTACAACCTCAACATCCAATAGCTCCGAGCGTTACTGTACCAAGTAGAAATTCAGGGCCTGTATTACCACCTCCGAATAAAGCCCAGAATAAAATTATATTTCCTGGATAGCGACTAAGAGAGAATTACAGCTCCCGAATAATCTATTCGTATGCCTATTCACTGAATAAACTATTTGGTGTTCAGACCATGGTCATATATATTCAGACCAGCCGATAACCTCTTAATATGGCCGAATAGGTATAAAATTGCGACGCTCATACAGCACATATACGTTCTAGCAATGTTGCAGCAACGTCACACAAAAAATTTCAATGTTGAATGAAGTAACTGAAAAGTTGTAGCAACACTGCTGCAGCTGCAACAGGAAATAAGACAGTTTTTTTTTTTTCAATGTTCCTTAAACAATGTTGCAGCAACGTATTTTATTAATTCGTTTAATAGCTGTTTTGACTTGTAATACATTAATGGTGTACTTGCAGACATTACCGCCAATTTGTTTGTGTGCTACGCTTGTTGTATTTGCTGTTGCATGTATTTTATCTTGTGCTAGTTTGCAGAGTATTCAAGATACATTCTTTCTTTTATCTCATTTATTAAACTGGTAGGAAAAATTATTGTTAACTTTGGATTTACAACAAATTTTCATACCAATAGTGCTGTAGCGTTTTTGTATAGGTGTTTGATGAATGTTATTTATTGTTTAAATTTAGTGGTACGAATTTAGTATTAATTATGTTAAATTTTGTTTAGAAATGATAATTATTTTTGTTTCATAGCCACAAGTGGGTCTTTATATATTCCACATCCCAAATCAACATTGATATAAAGGTCCCAAATAAATGTTTATGCAGTATTCCGAAATCAACGTTGCTGAAACATCCCCAAATTAACGTGGCAACAACAAACAAAAAAAAACAGATTGCTTCTGACGCTATAATTTACTTCTACGGAAAATGCTTCTATGAGATACCTTTCAATCGTTTTGTTTTGACGGTAATCGTAGGTTGGCTGCCCTTTTGTATATTTACTCTATGATGAAATCGAGAAACATTTGCGACGCTTAAAGTTCGGCACCCTTGTAGTTCGCTTTATCTATGGTTCTGCGAGTATAAACAACGAAGCACGTGGCAGCAAGGAAGTGGATGGATAGTTCAAAAATGGAGAGGAGGGTTGATTTTTGTGTAAATACACTACACCCTTGTAGAAAAATTATTCACATGTTTATTGTATAATTGGGATAAAATCTCGCCCGAGTCTGTGAATTTAATTTAATTTAATTTATTTTATTTTATTTCAAGCCTCCTAAATCACACAGCAGATGTGCAAGGAGTTGTCAAATTGATAGAGTACATAATTTGTTTACAATAACACACAAACATGAAGTTGTTTACAAGTAAATGAGAAGTATGTACATTGCTGAGAAACAGCAATAGATTGAAACGTACAGGACACAAAAAAAAAAATATATATATATAAAAGAAAACAATACCTTGTACATAATACAATTTGCTAATAACTAAGCAAGTTAATATAACAAAAACATATGAAAGAGTATTTATGGTTCACAATCTTAAGTCCATTATATAAACTCCAGGAAAATGTACATCCACAAATCAGGATAGGTAGACCTGCAATCAGGTAATGCCAGGAGGTATATTATGGTGCAAAGTATTCATCGAATCTGTAATATGCCTTATTAATGAGGAAATTTTTCAATTTCTTTTTGAAGTTTAACAAATTATCCTTTTCCTCTATGGTTTTTAAGTGTACTGGTAGATTATTAATTAGTTTACTTGCCATAGCATATGGGCATGTCTCATATTTTTTAGTTCTGTGGGAAACTGAGTGTATAGCTGTCTTTTATCGAGTATTATGAGAGTGTATATCTTAGTTGGTAATGAAGGATAAGTTTTTTAGGCCGAATATAATTGAGTGATATATGTATAAACTAGGCAAGGTAAGAATTCTTAGGTTTTGAAATGGGGTTTACATGAAGAGGGTACTTTTATGTTACCTATTATGTGTATAATTTTCTTTTGCATTTTGAATACATTTATCCAGTTCTCTGACGCACCGCAAAAAATTATGCCATAGGTTAGAACAGAATTCACATTTGCAAAGTAAAGAGTAAGAACAGTTAGTAGGGCATGTTTTTTTTACCGAGTACAAGGCAAAACATAGAGAACTTAGTTTTTTTGACAGAGCTAGGGTATGACATTTCCAATTAAAGTTACAATCAATAATTAGCCCTAAAAGTTTTGTGTTGCTGACTAAAGGCAGCTACAAGCGTGTTCGTTTGTAGGCCCATTCTACGACTATGAATTGGATAGTATGTGGTCAGTAATGTGTTGAAACAATCTATTATAAATAACTTTTTCAAAACCTTTGGCCTGTAAATGAAGGAATATTTTTGTTGCCTTTTTTGTACAATGGCTTGATAATCTGTCAGGAAATACACTTGTGTTTAGTGCAAAATCACACAGTAAACCTTAACCAGTACACACATTGGCTTGCTCAGTGTCTTTGAGCAGTTCTTTAAAATATCATTACTAAAGCCATTGTATTTATGCGAGTTTTTAGATTTTAATATAATTACAATTTCCGAGGGTGTAGTGTAAATAAAAAAATAAATAGTTAAGTTCAAATTTATTTTCTCTAAGAGATTTTTCTACATTCTCTTGAACTTTTATTGCATCATCAGAGCTTGTGGAATCATCTATGATTCCATCTACTACAGTCAGAAAATATTTATTGAACATATTTGCAACAGTGGTAGGACCATCTGTATAATTGTGTCTGCTGCACGTTTTCAGTTCTATATTGCATGTTTGTTTTTAGTTTCCCTATTAATATGGTATTTATTTTCCAAGTAGTTATAATTTTGTTGTCTGATGATATGCATTTTTGGTAATATTCTCGCTTAACTTTGGTAATAATTTTTTCAACAGATTTAACGAATGATGTTTACTCTTTAGTTTCATTGTCTCCATTTCTTGCAGAAAGGTACAATTTCCTCTTTTCTTTACTGGCTGCAATTAGGCCTACCGTACTTCGTTGGTTATCCAGTCTTTATTTTTATGTAAGCTTCCTGTATCCATTATGAGAGTTGGAGTGAGGCATTCAGAAAGACATAAAAAGTATTAAAACACTGGTTAAATTCTTGATCAATATTGTTGCCCGAGCAACAAGATGTATACAATTATTCTTCCAAAATTCTTTCTAAATTTTCTATTAAATTGTAATTTGCTGGAAGAAACTTAATTTTTTTGCATTTTTAAATGTTTAGTTTGATGTTCAGCATTTAGCAGTACAATTTGTGCACCATGGTCAGAGACACCATTTATGAATGGAAAAACTTAATACGTTAACAGGTTTTTTGATTAATGAATATGTTGTCAATGACAGTTTCAGACTGTTTTTGTATCCTTGTTGAGAAATTTATTACAGAATGTAATTTATAAGCATTTAAAAGTACATCTAGTTGTAATTTCTGGGGACTGGGTACAAGGTAATTTATATTAATGTCTCCACATAATACTATTTCAATATTAGGTTTATATATGCAAGATAGAACTTCCTCTAGTTGCAACAAAAAATTGGGCAACTACCTGATGATGCCCTGTAAATAGCTAGTACTACTACTAAGATTTGTAGTTATCTACTGCAATTTTGGCAGTGCAACCTTCAAAATCTTTATCTTTACGAAGTGTCGAAGTTAATCAAAGTATACTGAAAGTTATTTTTAGTGATAATACACACACCACTCTTTTCCATGCTTTTTCTGCAGTAAAAGGCTATATGAGTTATAAGAGATTGACATAATTTTTTTTGTAGCTTTGACTCTTTCAAATTGTGTTCACTGAAGCATATTACATTAATATCAGTACCATTTTCAAAAGTTATAGCCTAGACTTAAATTTTGTCTCTAATTTATTTATTGTATTTGCAAGACCTTTAATGTTTTGTTGAAATACTGAGAAATGTGGGTCATTTTCTATCTTTTTCTGTATAGGTACAAATTTTATCATTATTTTTATGTTTTAGCGTAGATTTTTCAAATGGTTTTCTTCTCGACTTACATGTTATTATAGACTGTGCTTGCTTTAGTAGCTACTGCTGTAGTTGCTGTATGTGCCACTGTAGGGACTGCTGTTGTACGGACTACTGTTGTAGTTGTTGGAGTTTATAATCTTGTAGCTCTTTTCTCAGTACATGATTTACGTCAACGTAGTTATTGGACTTCATACTAAAAAATGTTCACTCTTTACAGTTCTTTCTTTCCTTATGACATATATATCTAAGAGTGTGTAAGTAGGTTTCTTTGCCTATTATTCTTTTTTGGCCAGCCACTTTTCCTGTAACATTGATTTTAAGACACTGTGTTTCTTTCCTGTTAAAATATCATACATTTTTGAAGCTACAAATGCTTTGCCTTTGATGTTGACATGCATGCCATGTTTCGTATGCATTTCTTTGTCAATACTACTGACATCAAGGAAGTGACATTTGAGTATTGCATTCACAGTTGCTTGTATTTTCTGTTTATGTCTCTTAGAGCCACATTAACACACAATGTTGTAATGTAGCCTATTTTAACATTTTAATTTGTTGACCAGAGTAGTAACAGGTGCAAATAATTTCTATTATTATTTTATTATCCTTTTTAATGCATAGTTCAATTTTTCCATTTTAAATTAATCAATGGACGACTTGAAGTACACGCCCCCTGATGTCACCACAGGTAAAAATACTGTGGGAAACAAAGCTTGTTTACAAATATGCTGATTTGTTAGTTGGTAATTGCAGAAAAAAAAATGTTGCGCACTCATAGATTTGCACACAAGGGTAAAAAATATTAGTTTCAATTTCATGGTTAAGATACGCAAATACATAATATTAATGTTTACCTGAAAAACAAATTCCAAACAAATAATCAATTTTCTTGACGTACATCTCATCCGGGACATTTGACGCCAAACAGCTAAATGAAGGTTATGTTCGGCTGCGGTATCCATGGAAATAGGAAGTGTATCCCACATCTGACTGAAGCTCCGCCTCTTTTCAAGTCGTCCATTGGCCTTATGGGGTGGTTTATTGTCAGGTGAGGATAGCAGCCAACGACCGTCGAATCTCATTATAAGAACCCCCATAGCTGGAAATGGGTGATTGGCCGAAGCGGTGTCACGCCACAAGGATAGGGTTACCAGGCGTCCTCTTTTACCCGGACGTGTACTCTTTTCCCTGGACATGTCTTTTTCAACGCCTCGTAAACTGTCCGGCCGGGTTTTACAAAAATGGGCCAAATGTCCTCTTTTTTTTTTTTTTTTTTTTCAAGAACAGAGAGCCAAAACGTTATTTTTATATGGTCTCTGTGTCGCGAAATGTTTAGGAATGGAACCGACATGCCTCGCGCTTATGTGCAACTTCTTTGCTTTGGAAATTGAGTAGTCCAGTTCCAAAACTCGTTTTGTCCACTTTCACTAACACTGCGCAATTCGCGAAAAACTGATTTGCGAGCCCATAACTGACATGGCCAAATCAGTTTTTCAAAGCGTGTCTCTTATTGAATAAGGCGAGTTTTGGAAACTATCATCACATCAACTTCAGCACACGTTTAAAAGGCACACAAAACTGTTCAGAACTCATTTTTCCTTGGTGATGGACGAGTTTTGGAACTAGACTACTCAATTATTACGTTGTTCGTTTGTTATACATATGTTTACAGTTGTCAATGGTTTTCAGAAAGTGCAATTGTCAGCCTATGTTGAAGACTATTTCAATCTGTTTTATTTTGTAGTGTTAACATACTCGGAGTTTATTTCTAGAAATTATGTTTGCTTTTTTAGCATTTACTCTACTAAACTACCAGATAATAAAGTAAATAATTTATACATTTACATAAAAAAATTTTATGGTGTACTAAGTGTGTTTTTTTTAAGTGTCCTCTTTTTTAATGCTTTGAACAAGTATGTGTCCTCTTTTTGGGTTACACTGCTGTGGCAACCCTACATAAGGAAGGGAAGTGGGAGGTAAAAAAAAAATAAGAGATGTGCGGTGACGAGAATGGTTGTAGGTTCGGTGCCCAGTTATTCAGTTGTAGAATATTGGTTGCGCAGTAAAAAATTGGATATTACCTACCGTTATAAGATAAAGGTCGGTGCTACACTGACTTGTTTTCTTCTGCGTAAAGAATTGTGTGTATATTGTGTATAGGTGAAAATAATAAAAGTGAAGAAAAGCTCTAATCTGTGAACTCGTATCGTCTTTGCCTGAGCTTGGGAATCACCAATGTCACAATGTCTTAAGCAAATCATATCTGTGTGGTATGGTGACCACAATAACCGTTTTGTCCTTAAGTTTGTCCAAGGCATTTATAAACACACAAATCTTTAATTTTCCTTGTAGAACTAATTAGCTTTTAAAAATAGTAGATTTATAGAGCACTGGAATAAATTATTTCATTGAAATATATTATTCATATCTTTTTTTAAACAGAATTATAATTTATGTTAGTTCAGTTTAATATTTGTAAGTACAGTACTTGTAAATTTTACAAAATGGATGAACAGTAACAAATTTTGTGTAATGCATAGTAAATTATATTAGTGCAGATTGAAACATTAAGAAGGGTTGCTATCAAAACTTTGTCAGTAAAATCAGTGTTCGCTCACATATCTATTTCTGTAAATAACTTTTCTGGGAAAACAGTTCTTCTTCCAGAAAAAGTAAAAAGCTATGAAGTATAGAAATCACATTTGGCTTTAGTCCTCTGGTATGTCATTTAAGAAGAGTGGGTGGGGGTAAGGAAATTTACGGTGATTATAAATGACAATTTTAGGACTTTGGTGCTTAGTTTCCTCAAGGTAAAGGAGAAAAGTACATCCTGACATCCATAGTCCAATTCTTTGACTTGAGAGAGGCATCATCATATTGTTGCAGATTTAATTTGTGTGCTATTGGACTGCAAGCAAGTGTTATTGGCTGGTTTTAATGTCAATTCTTGCTCGCTCACCACTTGACCTCAGTCTCAGGACAAAAGGCAATCAGCTAGTGTCCGTCGTCTCTTTGAACTCTTCTGCTGACCTAAGAATACAGGTAATTAAAAATTAAAATATTATACGACAAAATGTTGGAGAACACAAATACAACCTATATACGTCACAATAACTAGATATGCATACCACTGTTGCTTATTTGGTTCCATCTCTAATGATCTTGCAGTCAATGGCACATGAACACTTACCACCTATCATTCCAGTATATAAAATGATAACTTCAATATGATTCTGAAGTGTTCGTATTGGGCATACACCACTGCTAGTCAATGTTGCTGAGTTGCAGCAATGTCATACATCAATCGAAACACTTCAGTTTGTCATACACCCTCATTGCAAAAAGCATTCAAAGATTACTATATTAACATGTAAGGTTGATGCAGGTTGGGTGTGTAGTCTGTAGGTGAGGGTGCAGAGGTAGCGTGGCAGGATCCATAACCCTGGGGACTGACCTGCCTCCGGGGCGACGTCCACCATCGAACTCTCCCCATCTTGCAGTGGTGCAGTGTGGGAAACTAATGCTGCACGGGAGGCTGGTGTCTGTGGTAGGCGAAACTGAAGTAGGACAGGATGATGATGCAACAATTCTCCGGATGGAAGAGCACCAAGGTTTCCTGATGTAGGGAGTTGTATTAGAGGGTGGGCAATGGGCGAGGGCAGGGTTGAGACGGGAACCGGGGTAGAGAAAGGGGAGAGAAAGAATGAGGTCCCACTGGGTGACTGTATGGCGAGACGTACTTTGGCTTGGCCGTTGAGAGGCATGCCACATCGGGCGGTGGCAGAAACTTCCCTCTGGACCCAATACACCCCAGTCTCAGGGTCCCTAACCTCAAGAGCCAACAAGCTCTGCAAACTCTTGCCTGGCCATCAGTTTTCTGCCTTAGCATTTAGGCATAGCCTGGTCTGAGCTCTGATGAGAGTAGTGAAGGAAGTATTGAACTGGCGACATAAGACGGTATCCCCTGGGATAGCCAGTATGGCGTGAAAGGCTGTGGTACGGCAGAGCTTATTGTTGGTGCTGGGAAGGCGAACTTGTAGAGGAGCACTAGAAGTGCACCTCACATGTCCCTAAGCCTGTTTTACAACTTTCCCAGTCAAAGGCAAATATCCCATCACTGCTCGGGAAGTGTACAGCGAAGGTGTAGTCTCAAGAGAGTTATTAAAAGTCAAGGAAGTGCACGGCCAGCGCCTCCTCCCAGACGTTAACATGAATTAAGGCAGTTAGAAATTCAGTCCCAGGGGTGATCCGAGAGGATGCTGTGTGGAGCCTTAAAGAAGGGTCAAAAGATCAGGAAAGCCAACAATGGGAATGAAAGGTTGGGTGGATGATAAAAAGTATTGTTGAGGATTGTGTGTTGTTTAACGGTGTTAACCACAATAGGGATCATCCAATGCCTAGGAAGCCTGAAGCGCGTGTGAGAAAGATGGCTGTAGAGCACTAGTTCACAAGGGGAGAGTCAGCAGTGCGGGTCTTGACGTCTCTGGAACTGGCTCGTAGGCAGCATGGCGAAACAGCTGGCTGCGAAGGGTGCTCACAGTCGTGAGAGGCACTTCTGGAAGGGGTCCGCGGTCGCTGGTCTTTCAAGCACTGAGCTGATGCTAGAGGTGTGGTTGAAAAATCTACCATTACAGACACTGTAACTAGCAATTATAATGGTCTGCAGCTCTTGCTGAGGGAGCAAACTTCAACTTCAACTGAACAGAACTCAATTGGGCTGTGGTGGCTCGCGCTTGCTATTTTATACCCTTACCAGGGTGGTCCGCAGTGATTGGCCGGTCGCTCGCCTAATGAGAGGCCGAGTGGTTCCTTCCTCTCCTTTTGTCTTCCGTTGCGTTGCGTGACACACTTACAAGCGGCAAGATGTCGTTTAGATAATTTGTGCAAAAATCCTTGCTCTTGGTTTTGGAAGTGAAGGGATAACCAAGGAAAGGTTTATAGAGGTTAAAAAATATGTGGCATCAGGGTAGAGTGCACCTACGTGTGCCGGGTAAACTAGAGTCGGCGGGAATAACGTGAGCTGTGGGAATACAGAACGGGCAGGATGAGGCGGCAGCTTCCAGCACTGGACTCAACGAGCATGTGTCAAGGTACCACCAACTCAAAATCTAGCCTCAACATTAAAAATGAGTGTAAATTTCACTGCCCTCCAACAAGCAAAATTGTTACCGTATGTGATTGATTACCATACTTAACAGATGTTAAGTTTGCATTAATAGGCCTATATAAACTAATTTTCAAAATATAGCAAACTTCAAACATAAACCTAAATGAACTCAAATGAACAAATCTTAATGCAAAGAAAAGTTGTAGGCACAACCCACTAAAAAAGAACAGAAGATGCAACAACATTTATTGTCAATATTACTTTTGAAATGACTTGTACAGTGGTTCAAATCTTCCATGTATTAACAGCTGACATAATTTCAAACACTACCTTAATAATAATTTCTAAGAACATATGTGTAATACATGATGATCATACAACTGACACGAGTATTGAA
This sequence comes from Medauroidea extradentata, assembly GCA_003012365.1. Taxonomy (NCBI): domain Eukaryota; kingdom Metazoa; phylum Arthropoda; class Insecta; order Phasmatodea; family Phasmatidae; genus Medauroidea; species Medauroidea extradentata. Next base: position 21,033 of record PNEQ01001578.1, on the reverse strand, counting down.
TTGCCAAAGCCATTTTTTACAATATTACAATGAAAATTACGAAGACACTTCACATAAAACCATAGAAACTAATTTTTTGATGCTTCTAAGATCCACTGTTGATAACAACTTTAAGCAAACACAAATATGACATATTGCACAGAAAATAAAGAACATGTAAATATTAAATGTCACTTGTCTTACTACAGTGAGAAATACTGAGATTTGATGCCACTCTGCAAATACCGGTAATGTCACGTACATCAACAAGGCTATGGCTGAAAATAAAAAACCAACTGTGGAATAACCTGTCACACAAGTCATTTGACGAAAGTACGAGAAAATTTTAAATTTGTTTTATTTTTTACAACTAACTTAATTATTGTAAGATAGTAACGAAGATATTAAGATCATAAACACATCAGATAAAAATGTGTACATACAGAAAACGTTTTCGTTAAAACGTGTTGACTGTCATTTTCGCACAATGCTGTTATTGTTTCTACGCAAAATTGTATCTTATTTTCAAAACAAAGGTACAATAATTGCAAACATATACAAGTGCTGTGACAATTTTGATTAGTGAAAAGTCCCACCTTGTAGCAAACCCTCAGTAAAATTACACTTTAAACGGATCTGATTTAAGTAGCAGTAGCTTCTGTTTATAGAAAACTTTGATATACATAATTCATTAACTTGTTCCAATCAACAATACTTTTTAAAAATATTGTATTTACTTACGTGACAAGTATTGCTTGACAGGTTGTTCCAGAAAAGACCACCACCATTGTTATAAAACCACAATGAAAATAGCTTAACAAGCTTTCGAATCACCGTCTGACCACATTCACCTGAAAGTGAATGGCTCTACACTTCCTGGCAGTCAACCAACCAACAAAAGAGGTTTATAGCTACAACTTCGCTGCTCATCATACTATCGTTTCTATCTCATTGCATCAACACTTAAGACATCAGCTGTAAGCCGCCACCCAAACTCCACTACCACATTACAATTATACCTCTTAAGGGACCCTCTCACTTCAATTTTTTTGTCCTTGTCGAAGCATGGTAGTGGGAAAGCGATAAGGGCGGCACTGGTTCACGAGTCAACAACAGTATCGCCTCTACATGCGGAGACCTCGATTAGAATGTGATGTTTTTGAAATTCGAGAATTTTCTATGGCATTTTAAATAGTGACAACATAATTTTACTGCTTAAGAGAGTATAGCAAAATCCAACTATGGTCTCTATCAGGGAAATAGATTTTTAGCTGCAGCAGTTTAAAAACCATTTTTGGCTGTTGTGAGAGGCTTCAAAATCACGTTAATAATGACCATTGTGTCTTGAAACTGCGATATAATTGCCGTACAAAGTGTTTCTTCTTTCTGTATGTGCTCATTTAGTAGCTTTGATCGAAAAGCCGAATTTCTAACATACTGCACCACAATTTTCTGGCATATAGGCGAGTTCCTTAAATGGCATTGGCGTACAAAATTGTTACATGTTACAAAATTCTGGTATAATTTAATGCCTTTAAATAGGTGTCCTTGACAACTGGGGCATATTACGACGAGAAGTATGCTTACGAACATACAAATTATTACGTTGTTAGATTTACACTTTGGAATTTTTGGAGCTGAGACAAGCTTTATTTCCAGGTGTCCATCATTGCTCCAATTCAATAAAAGCAGAGGAATTCTGACATCAAAAGAAGGGTTCTTTACAACTTAAGCTGCCCTGTATTTTGGTAAGGCCCGAGTATAAACTAATTCAAAAAATTTGCAAAATGTAGTGCTGTTGTGCACTAATTTATCCCTTAACAATGAACCAGGCTAGACGTAGCATTGCATATGTTAGCACGGTATGTTAATTTAATATGACCACCAGTTTACATGCAAAAATTGAAGTAACAGTTATCTGTTTGCTAAGAGGCTAAACAAGGAGAATAACAAGCGAAAACTGCCATGTTGTTACACAATGAAAACTAATAATAATTCAAACCTTCAACAGCATACATTTACCTGATTTAAAAACAGGAATAACTTAAAGTTTGTGACACACTCGTATAAACACTAAGTGAATACTAAGATAGCCTCACTAAATAGCATACACTATACTAAAAAAAATCCAATATATACGTAACAGCATAATTGGTTGTTGATAGAAGTACATCTCTGTATTTTCTTGCGTTGTTCATCATAACCACAATGGCTAGATTACGACAGAACATGTCGGTGATATTTTTATGTATTCCACCTAAGTCATTCACACACAACAAATCATACTGTTCTTATATTAATGTCTACGAATTCATTCACTTGGTATTGTCCACTTAATTAAACGTTTACTTACTAAGTTGTGCTAAGAGTGTATCGTACTTACTGATGTTTCACTCGTTGGTTACTATATCAATCAAAGATTATGTTTATAATGTTGTACGAGGTGTCTAGATGAGTTTTGTTCAATATTATTTGTATTTTGTAATGATAAAATAAATACAAAATTAAAAATTTTACACCTTCAAAAGTGACAAAACTTAACAGGGTTATACTAAATGGACTACATAATAACTTTATTCCTATAATAATGCAAGATCTATGACACGCCACTTTATAAAACTAGCGAGCTGGCCCCGTTACGTAGTCTGTTACGAGCAAATCTGTGTTGTGTGGGTTCCTAACATCAATTACTGGCTCGGGCAAGAATGTTTTGTCATCCTTTCACAACATTACCCACATAGACTCTCAAGACGTCTTTGTTAAAGAGCCGCAAACTATCACCACCACCTACGAGATTAGTGAATAAATTACTGTAAATCACAATGTAGAGTTTCAGCTTGAAAGTAACAATACTGACATATTGTTATTAATTTTCTCACATTAATCTGCTTCCGTTTACAATTTCTGCAATGAAAGTATAACCAACATTCAAAAGTACGGACCTCTGCTATTTTAATGTTACATAATGCAAAAAAATATATTCAGCACTTCTAAATATTACCATTTCAATAATGCTGAAAACATTGTTGCACATGTGTGTGTATTGTGGACATTTCAAAAATAATTTTACTGAAATACAAATGCACAACAGTAAAGATTCTAACAACAATGAAGATTCTAAATCGGCGAAAAACTCCAATGGCTACGTTAAAATGCTTGTCAGCTGCTTCAGTCCTCTACAAAAAGAAAACAAATTCTAAATAACATACTATACATTTTCTGAACTTTCTTTGACACAGGCATGTTGATTAGCAGTGAACTAAAGGCCAGGAAGCTATAATCGCCAATAAATTATGCATGTTCAACCTGGAAAATTTTTATGGTAGAAAGTAAGATCATCCCAATTGTTTAAAAATGGTTAAGGTTGACTTAACTTCAATGTTAGAAATGATACAGATATATTCTGTAAAATTAAATAAAGACGAATTAATATTTGTAGCTTTATTGGGGTGAGTAAAATAAACAATTGCAGTAGTACATCTGAATTTAAAAATGTAACAAAAAATATTTTATTTGAGTTTAAAGATTTAAAATTTTTGTGAAACATGACATGTGAGTCATAAGATTAAAGGACGTACTTGCATGTTTCAAGAGCCAACATAAACACGTCATGTAGACCCAGAAACTTAAAGTTTAATTTTTTATTAGTACAATTCACTTTTTAGGCCATCATTTATTCATAAATACAAAAACTTCTTATATAATGTAATTTTAAAAAATTTGACCATTTTGCCACAGTAAAGGATGTCTTAACTTACACATGTAACCTTAGACTTAAGCATTTGTTCGACAATCTTCCCACATCCAGCCAATACAACAACCCTGTAGACCCAGCCCTGAAGAAGTTTGCACCCCCCTCCACCTGGGATCCACCACCCCTTCCTCCTTCACACCCACTAGAGAGGTTCATCTCTTTCATTCTTGTCAACATTCCTGACCCGAACTTCACCAGCTCCCTCCAGCACATAGATAACATAACCTACCAAGAAAGAAGAGCAATCAGAGATCCCCAGAACAACAGCTATAGTCTGTCTCATATAAGAATTCCACTTTTTGACATTTGTGTTTGCATTTATTTTTTTGTTTTTTCCATGAAATAAGCAGTGTTTTCCTCTGCCACAAGTAACTTTTGCACAAACACGCTTAGCTGGGTCTCAAACTGTGTAATTTATCAAAATTAAAAGTTATTTCCTGCAGAAATTGGTACACATGATAGCCTTCAAAACTGTCAAAAAATAGAATTATTTCGTGAGACAGACTATACATCATAATCCTACCAGCTGACAAGGAAAACACCACTGTCATCCTCAACAGATCAGACTACATCCAAGAAGCTGAGAATCAACTGAATGGCACATCCACCTACAAACCTCTGCAGGAAGGCCCTCTCCAAGGTCTGTCAGATAAATCACTCAAACTGCTCACCCCAACAAACCCCACCACACCAGTCTAACTCGTACCCAAAATCCATAAATCAACACAACCACCACCTGGACGCCCAATTGTGTCCAGTATCGGCAGTCGCACAAAGAGGATCTCTTTCCTGGTAGACACACACCTACAACCTTGGGTGCAACAGCTACCTTCCTATTTCAAAGACACCAATACTTTCTAGAACGCCTCAGACATTTAGACTCCATACCGCAAGATGCCTACCTGGTCACCATAGATGTCACATCTCTGTACACCAACATTTCCCATGCATCTGGTCTATCCGCCATAGAACATTATCATAACCAAAGACCTTTGAACGGCAAACCATCTACTGCTTTTCTGGTGAAACTAGCCAGACTAACACTCAGCAATAACAGCTTCCATTTCATAGATAAACACTACCTTCAGATCAAGGGCACTGCCATGGGTACCCTCTTTGCCCCCTCCTATGCCAACCTGTTCATGTGCAGACTAGAGGACAACTTCCTCAGTCACCAGCCCAACCCACCGTACTGCTGGATGAGATACATTGATGACATCTTTATGATATGGACCTCAACAGAAGATCAGCTAACCCACTTCCTAAACAGCTTGTATACCACAGGGTGTCCGGCAAAAGTGGTATTTCCAATTCCAGTACATTTCCTGAGAAACTCCAGTACAGTGCTTTAAACATGATACGATGTTAACTTGTGCTACCCATGCAGACTATCGATAAACATTCAATTTTTATGTTACTTATAGATGTGGCAAAGGTGTAAAAATATTATTTGCCTAGAATTTAATTAAAATACTTTCCTTTATACAGATTTGTAAATTGATTGAATTGTTGAAAGTTCTCTTTTGCTGCATCTTAAGTTTCAGTCCATGTGAACAACATCGAAAAATTTATGAATAGAATTGTGGGAATAATTTATAAAAACATGAGGGACCAGTACAATATTATATTTATTATGGTTTGTACAGTCGTAAATCAGACACGTTTCTTGGAAAAAATGTACAATGCAATAAAATGTAACAGTTAAACCTTATTTTATCCTCCAGGGTTTTTCACTGTCCTAACAACATTACAACATGAAGAGTCCACTGCAAAAATGATGGATGTCACTCTTTCGCCCAAAATGAGTTACAAATAGAAATACAAAGCACTATGGGTGTGGAATCTACCACCAGAATTTCATAGCATAAACGCTAACTGTCAATGAGTAACAGCAGTTTTCATTTCAACGTACACTGTTTCAGTATAGCGTTTTCCAACTTTCTAATTGCTCTCCTGTAAAATTCATTCCTAGTGACATCCATCATTTTTGCAGAGGACTCTTCAACTGTTAGCTAAATTAATTTACGTCTGTTAGCAAAATTTATCTACTTCAAATTTTACGAAACATACTGTACGTATAAACAATATTCGGTAAAGGACACACGTACTGGGATAAATATTTTAATTTTCAATTATAACCTAATTACCTTGAATATGTTCAATCGTGTTTCGCATCTATATTTCCTATTTGTAGGCACAACAATTTTATCCTTGTTATTTTCACTGTTTTTGGTGCCGATAAAATAATGCTACATTTTGCCATTCACTCCTGGGTTTTTCATACGATGCATGACGAAAATTTTTGCCGTTTCCGGAGACATCAATTAAGTCAAATTACACATCACAACTTCATCGGAGTCGCAACAATATTTGTACTTATTCCTTACTTTCACAATATTAAACAACATAAATAATTACCAAGTACAATGTGAAAAAAGGATAAATAAACGCATTCACTAAACCTCGTAAACATTCGCCCGCCATTTTCACATCTACTTCGATATACTCGAAACTCCCTTTCCCTGCCGAAAATCGGTTCTGCCAAGTCACATGCAATTGATTCTCGAATCGTAGGCGTTATTTACTGCGGAAACCGTTAAAATTCTGACTTCGCGATTTTAAACATTCACGTCTTTACGCGTCGCGAAAATCACTTTTCTATTGAAATAACTAAAATTGCAGCTGTCAAAGTACCTTCCAATTTCTTGGTGACTGACAACGAAACGATCTGTGGCTGAGAAATTCCCGCAGAAAACACAAATTTCAAGTACATTTCCCGCACATTCCTGAGCCCGAAAAATTCACGTACAATTCCCGTACTTCCCGCAATTTCCCGATCGCTGGACACCCTGATACCAATAGTCTACTTAACTACACCAGGTCATTTTCCAAAACACATGCAGTTTTCCTAGATGTCGAGTTGGCACTACAGAATGGCATCATTCACACCTCAGTACTACACACAAAACCAACAAACCACCTTCAATACCTTCATTTCAACAGCTGTCACTCATACCATGCCAAAAAGTCACTACCTTAAACCTTGCCACCAGAGCCAATCACATATGTTCAACTCACAGTGACCTCAACAAACAGTGCCAACAAATAGCCAAAGTTTTCACAGACAGAGGCTACACTAAACCCCTGGACCAAAAACAAATCCAACGAGCCACCTCCAATACAGGCAACACTACCAAAGCCAAAAATACAGAAATCCCCCTGGTAGTACCATACCATGTAGGCCTAGGCAAACTCCGACCCATTCTCAATTCAGGATACACAATCTTGTCCACCTCACCAATGACAGGTGGAAAGAAAAATAATGAAGCGATTACTAGAATGTTTGAGAGATTCAAACTTACCAGAAGGGAGCCTGTAGAAGCAATAGACATGTCGCTGCTGGTAAACATCGCTCCAGTACCTCATCCGATTCCGACATGCTTCTCAGTAAACAGGTAGTACATTTTAATGAAATCACTAATTTACTAATGTAACTTATACCTGATTTTGTATTTGTATAAAACAATCAAACTATCTAACACTGTGCAGAATATAATAGGCCTAGATAAAAGGTAGCCCTAATCAGGCCATCTATCACTGTTATGTTTAAAACCTGTGTACATTCCGTTAGGTTCCGGAAATGTTAATCTGATTCCGTGTACAACACACAAAGGAATATCACCACTCTGTGTTGTTATGTCCTATAGCTGTCCATGCGTTTATCCAGGAGGTAAATTGTTTATATGAGAATATGTATCTTCACGTTCTATTTGTAGGATTTTCTGCTGTCAGTTGTCTGTTTATGCGACCTTTTGTTTTTATACTTAAATAATGGTGATTCATGGTTAAAACTTCCCTATCTAGCATCAGATTATTAAAATAAATGGTGTCTGTTACACAGTGATACGCTGTGGTTTTAACATTCCACACGTTTTCTAATTCACAACACACACTCTCTTCACCTGTGTTCATTGCAACACATTTACCACACGAACACCATGAATGATTGTGATGCCCTACCTACAGTATTTACTTCATTGACGTTGCTTTCATCTTGACACTCGAGGTCAGGCCAGTCTTCTTGCTGCGGCTCAAACTTAAATGGTTGAAGAGTCTTTTCATTCATATTAAGTTAAAAGACGCACACTAAAAACTTGACACAACATATAACACTGATATAGTTTAGCGTACTGTAACAAAAGAGCAGGAAGGTGACTGCTTGCCACTGTTTTATTGTCCCCACGCTCGGGTATCCAGCTATGAGCGAGATGTCACACTGTGCTTCATATTTATTTTCCTCACGGCGCAGTTCTGGTTTGCAGCAACGTATTCGCGCTGGGTTTGCTGCATTCGTTTTGTAATTTTTTCCTCTTTTGTTTGTAACAAAAACCTGGAAAACAAAATTTTTGTTCTGTACCCCTTTAATAGTGAACCTTTGATAGTGCCCATCTCTACATGCACCCAGTGAAATTTAAAATCAATAACTGCTTTTGTTTTGTGCTGTGTTAAGGTACTTGTGCCTGTTAAAACAGGTAGTACGTCTAGATAATTGTGTTCTTTGTGCCACTTTTAACTGCAGTTGACTACTTCCAGAAGCTGCACACTGCTGAGAGTTGGACATCCAAATTATTTGGTCTTGCCCTTGGCTCCATTAGTTCCTCAGTGTCAAAAAAGTGCTAAAAGAAAATCTGCCACACTGTCTCATATTCCTTCCGATTTTAATCAACTCCACCTATTCACCTGTATGGTAAAGATCACAAATGCTTAGAAGTCTGCAGTTTTGATACACATCTGACTGTGTGTGTGTTACCACACGAAGGTTGAGAACTCTCTCCAGACCAGCTGCAAGACACACCGTTGCCTAATATAATGCCACCCTGTGGCGCAACCCACTTTTGGTAGTGTCAATTGCAGAAAAATTGTGCGCTTGGTATATTGGTGGTTAATGTACTCTAGTTTTCCTTTGCTCTTTGGATCTCAAATTATATAACATTTTCATCATCAGGGTGGCCACCAAAACTGAATGATAAAATTCATCCAATTTTCCAGGTTTTCAATGTCCAAAATTTTGTTTTTCAAGGAATCGTCTAAATAACTAAACTGTAGGACTACACACATTTAAATACTATTGTGAGATCTAATGACATACTGTAGATGCTCCCCAAAATACCACTACGTAACTACATACCTACACACGCATTTAAGTTACACATAAAACCACAATACTAAGAAATCTTACATTTTACTACAAAAAAAAAAAAAAGGTAAAATTTACCTGTTGGAAATAATTACAACATTCGATGGTTTTTGTAAGTCAATATAACACACACATAACGTAGTGGAGGATACACATGTACACCTATGAAACAAAATTGTCATTAGAACACTAACACTATATTGTTTATTTCATCTGTGTAATCAAGATATTTTGTAGGAAAAAAAATGGAATTAATTAAGCTGCATTGACCTTTCAACGTTCTCCACAAGAACTGTAAGATAAATTTTTTTACATCATATTTTAGGAACTAGCGTCAGTATTAATATTTTCAAAGTACAAAAAAACAAGATAATTACTTAGAATTTTTATTTTATTTCATTGCTGTGCACTCCGTTTGATCCCAAAACTGGGATATAGAGCATGGCAATTGTAACCTAAAATGTGTTCATTCGTGTTTTGGAGTTATATATTATTTCCTATTGAAGTTAATATGCAACAACTTTACCCTAGTTGTTTTCACTATTTCTTGCCGCTGATAATATTTATGCTGCATTATGCCATTTGTTTCTCGTATTTTATACGATGTGCGTAGAAAATCTAATGCATGTGTGTCGTTTCCCTGAGACGATTCTGGCAAATTATACATCACATCGTCATTACAAACAGAAAAGTCTTCGCTCTTATTTAATTTTGTAGTTTTAGAAGATACAATATTAATTTTATCACTGCATATTATGAAGAATAATTAACGGGAAGCACGCAAAACCACAATAAATAAACATTTTGCTGCACTTAACCGAAACAACAGCCATTTTATCATCAATTCGGTTCTCTCGAAACTAGCTTTCAAGTCGAAAATAGACATTGATTCACGTAACAATAGATCCCGAATCAAAGACGCACTACGAAACAAGTCATAAACATTGCACAATTCTTTTGTAATTTCAACTCGGTATATTTTAATTAATATCTGTTCGTAAAAAATTGTTCCCGTACGAACGACACTTTACTATAAACGGTTCACCACAAGACCAAAATGAATTCACATCCATCCTGGTCCATTTTTTCCCTGGTAATCACCAGGAAGCAGACTTCAAGGATTTGTCCCGGCGATAAAAATTCATGCATATTTCCCGCTTTTCCAGAAATTCCCGGCAGTGGCCACCCTGATCATACAATTAACTTCTACAGAATATTTCAAATTTTTTACATTAAAAAGATATTTTCAGAATAAAATTAAATTCTCTTTGAGAGTATGTATAAGATACCATCATGAACACATGAAATCAAGCAATCTTAATACATTTTGTTACAGAAAGGCTGTGTGCATGGAAATTGCAATGCTACAAAAATTGGTATAACACAGATAAGTTAATGCCACCCTTCCTTCCCTAACAAAATGCTTAGTGAAAAATTATTTCTAGGAATCATTAGGAAACTAAATTGCTACAAAAAATTTTACTATCAAAAGTTTTTTTAACTTGTTTTTGTCTTGATTATAATACAACTGTTCACTTCCTAAATTATGTGTGATGGGCATGTATTTTTACTCTTGAAAGGTTTACCAACTACAACAGTTACAGCCATGTTCAGAAGTAGGTCATTCCAATAATGACTGTTGTTCATTTCTCAAACCAAATTTATTCTACATTCTAACAACAAAGCAGTAATTACTGAATGGAAAAACAGCAAACATGCAATAAAGCAGGCACATGAAAGTTGTAGGAACAAAGCAAAGTGGACTAGATTGGGAGCATCATAAATTTTTTTGCTAGTAAGATGTACACAAAGCTGTTTAACAAAGACATGATGAATACTAAATCAGCTACCAAATTATTACTACAGGTATTTAAAAAAGTAACAGCAATTAGTTATAAAAAAAATTACTTATGGGGCTCTGCATCAAAAAATTCACAATTAACTGTACAAAACACTGTTCAACTCTCTCACATTACGCTAATAGTAATATCCAATGAATAAAATACTTTTTATTAGTTCCGTGGTTTTTGTACAAGTGCATGCCAAAGTAGCGATTTGACTATATTTGCTACCTACTTACCCAAAGTAAAAACTATTCTAATGATACAAATAATAATTTAGAGTGCAAGTAAATGTATTAAGCTACAGAATGACACCTTTGGTATTTCACATAAATATTATTTTGTAAAAATATAAGTACTCAAAGATACGCAAAAATTAAGGTACACTAGACCCCCGATTTTACGAACCCTGGATTTAATGAAGGTAGCGATTCTACGAATACAATCTCAGGAACCCTCAAAAAATAACAAAATTATATGACAAAAAAATGTAAGGAATTACATTAACAATGAATAAAACATACTGTATCTAATTCATGGCATCAAAATATGAATTGTAGAGTTGCAGTTATTACTTGGTAAGTCACAATATTAAAAATAAAACAAAAATAGCGAAAATCCGTTAAAAAATACGGCAGTGACAGTTTGAAAACCGTGCGGCGGCGGCGTCGCCGTCTGTGCCAAGCCGGCCGGCCTGTCTCCACTCTCCAACTACGACGTATTACGATCTATATTGAGGTCGTACTATAGACGCAAAGTTCCAGCGCATGCGCATATGCTCATTTAACTATAGTACAGCCTCCTCCTAGACTGTTTCACGACGTCTTATATCTCTCTCGTCTCGCGCCGAATGAGTTTACTTTTTTACACGAACCCTATAAATAATAGCGTGATATTTTTCTTTATTGCGTTAACACCATACGTACTTAAAACAATTAACTTGGCGCATAATTTGCTTAAACAATGCATTACTGCGTGTCTTAAAACGTGTGTTTCACAAGTGAGCACGATAATAGCGCTACCTATTTTCCAAGTGCAGAAACCTTTGTCTCCGGGTATGTCGAACTTGGAAAATAAATAGACGTTCGTGTATTACGTAATCCCGGAACTTCTAATTTATTTTCACCGCATATACTGACTGTGAAAATGATTATTTTCAATCACTTATACATGTAATTCTCGACGATTTTAGGTAAGAACATCACAAAATGGCGTTTTTGGAACAATGTCGGTATATGCTACGGTGCCGCTATCTACCTGCCATCTTGTGAATGGTCGTACAGGTGCGCTATCTGTCCTCTCTGCACGCTACTAGTATCTACGTTCTCGTACAATTCATCAACAACGTCGAGGGAATGTTTTTACATTACGTTATATAAAACTGCGCAATGAATAAATACATCCGCTTATTCCTTTTTTCTTTGGTGAATAATTTACAAGGGCATTTTACCAGTAAGGAATGCCTACTTTTTTTTCCATTAAACGCTACGCAAATTGGGCTATTCACTCGTGAGAAGGCACTCAACAGTTCGGTTTTATCTTTTTTTTTTTTAGGACAAAGGTCTATCATATCTATTGTTTAGTGGTGTTCTTTTGATCGTAAGACGTCTGCCTATTGATATAAATTTATATTTCAACTATCACTTGTGTTAATTTTCCGTTAAATGCTACGGAAGTCGGTCTATTCGCTCGAGAGAAGACACTCGGAATCTCGATTTTCTCATTTTTTTTAGGAAAAGGATTGGTCATATCTATTGTTTAGCGGTGTTCTTTTGATCGTAAGACGTCTGACTATTGATATAAATTTATATTTAAACTATCACTTACTTTATTTTTCCATTAAATGCTATGGGAGTCGGGCTATTCGCTCGAGAGAAGACCTCGGAACCTTGATTTTCTCATTTTTTGGGGACAAGAGTCGGTCATATCTACCGCTCAACAGTGTGACGTCTGGCTACTGATATCAATTTATGTTTACATTATTACGTTAATTAACTACCCACAAAACGCTACGGAAGTCGGGGCCTAGAGACACTTTGCAGAAAAAATGCAATTTTAAAATATTTTGTTATGGTAAGGGGGGGGGGGGGGCAAAAATAAGCCGCTATCGAATTTACGAAGATAGCGATTTTACGAATGCGATGAGAGGAACGGTGAGTATTCGTAAAATCGGGGGTCTAGTGTACATTCAAAAACAGTTTTCATACAAAAATTTTTGAAGTGATATTACAGTCATCATTCTTTAGCTTAATACATTTACTTTCACTCTTAAATTACGTCATTTAAAAATTTTAATAGTTTGTACATGTGTAAGTAGCGAAAACAGTCAAATTGCTAGTTTGACATGGGCTTGTGTGAAAACTATGAAACCGAAAAATATTTTATTTGTGGGAAATTTAATGTAATATGTAAGAATTGGACAGTGTTTGGTACAATTATAAAATTACGAATTTTTTGGAGCAAAGCAGTCATGTAGATAAAGTAAATCAACAGTTTATGATCATCAGCCACCTGGGCAAAATTTATTATTCATTTTCAATCAATGAAAAGGAACTGATTAGCTTCAGAATGAATAGTTAAAAACTATAGCTGGTTAGTGTCTCATTTTTATTTTAAAACTACGCACTACTATGATTGAAAATCAAATGGCAAAATGTAAGTTGTTTGGCTTGGCAAATACGTAATTTAAACAGAAATTAAAACAAAAATCACACATAAGGTCACCCTTCAAGTATTACCAAAATCAAATTTTATTAATGTACTGATGAACAATCTTAAATCAATAAATGAGCAATATTAATAAAATTATAAATCCATCACATTTTTTCAGGGCTTAACATATTCTTTCATATGTAGGTACTGTATTTTATTTACAATTAGGACTGTACACCTAAAAAATCTCGTTTACTTTCTTATGACCCAGGACTCTTATTCGTATTAGGTTAACAGCAGGAAGGATGATAAAATCACATCTGTATCTCTCTGTTGAGTGTAACTTGATTCAACATCCTGCTGTGCTGATGGGACAAAGTAGTTGCACATTACACACCGTGATACATCACATTTAAAACAATGCCTTGTATTACGATGGGATGATGGTTGTGAGCCACACGTGAGCCATCATCCTGTCCATAGGTCAATGATCAATGTCTAGCTCATCCAAGTCCTCTTCTAACTCATCAAGGTCATCATCGTCCAAAAACAAATTCTCATTTATAGGGACAGCTGTGGCTTCATCTGTACCATCACCTACAAAAAAAAAAACACTAAGGTTTTACAGTTAACAATAATCCTACTATCACTGCAGATGGGTGCCATGAAGCTGCGTTACATTTAGTACACAATGGTGTGCCTTCCATCTGGCACACGAAAGTACACGCTGAACATATCCACTCATGTTCAGTAAAAAATAAGCAAAAACATGAAAAAGCAAGTGTAAAAATTAGTCGAAAGAAATTGCTGACCACGTTTAGTGTGCCAAATATTAAAATACTGTGTCTACTGTGTATCTATATTGACGGACACACAGAATTAGATCATTACATCTAGGTTCTACTGTAGTGTGCTCATTTTATGAGTGCAGAAATTTCATAACTACTATCGAAAACTCATGCTTTTGAAGGACGGAGGGGCAAACTGAGGCAGTAGGGAAAGGTGAACGGTACATGTGCAGTACCTCCTCAATTATAAGCAACACCAGAATGCATATTGGCATGTCTAATGAGCTGTGCCTTTCCCACTCATCTGCAAACTGTATTACCTTTATTAATCATAGAATTTACCATTCACATAATTTTTACCACAATTACTAAAACAATAACTTAAATATAAAACACATTTAACAGTAAAAGAATACATTTCAACTATCAAAAAAAATGAACAAGCTTTGTTTTTCGTAAGAGCATTGGAAATAAGCACCATCCATCATTGATTTCACTGTTTCTAGCATCCCACAGGGTAGCAAACAAGCTGTTACATATGAAAATAATTTCAGGACAAGGAGAAAAGACATTTAGGAATAAGGTCATGAGTATGTCTCTGCCACTGCTTTTCTATTGCCTGAGATGGTAGTAATTCCGTAGACCCTAATTCAATTTTTGTAAGTACCAACAATGTTTTCATCCTCTCTAATATTCTTTGCTAATACAAAAAATATCTTTACTTATCTTTCTTATGCGGGGGATAAGATAACTTACCTTCAGACTGTGGCTCTCCATTAGTCTTGCTGTGGTCTACTGGAGGTGGAATCAGCCGATCCGCTGGAGCCTGAGTGCCTGTGCCATCCACCTCTTGCGCTTCAAAGGCGAGTACATCCAACTGAATTTCTCGGTACTACCAACAGTATAAAATAAAGTCAAATTTGTACATTGTATGGCAAACAATACAGAAGTTTACATTTAATTTCCTCACCGACTAATCCATATGTAAGCTTCATCCAAGACTGTGTAATAAACATTCTTAATCAAAAATGACAACTTCATTACACACATTAATACTGTGTTAGAGAATGGAATTGTTAACATACTGTAGGCCTATACAACTCATTTAATTTATTTTTTCTGCAACAGTTATTAATAAGAAGTCAAAATAACAAAATAAAAATATCAGAATATGTAATTAAGGCTACAATTTGATGTACTACAAACATCAAAGTAGTATTTTAGATTTTTGTGGTAGTAAAAATTAATAGAGAAAAATTTATTCTTAAAAAAAATTAATAACAGTATGTACTACAGTTTAAAAACTGTTTTTAAATAAATTGTTACAGTATTTTTATTAAAAATTAACAATTTTGATTAACACATTCGCTCCTGTATCCGACTATGGTCAGATAACATATTTTGGTTCGCAATTCCGTATCCGACCAAGGTAGAATAATGACACAATAGGTCTGGGAGTGCCGCTGTTGACGTCGTAGTTCAAACTTACAATACTAGGTGGCAGCACTAAACAGTGCCTGCATTCTCTAGTTCACAGTTCACTTGCTAGATGGTACATGCATTTGATATTTCGCCGTTTTTGTTAACAAATGTATCAGCAATTTGCGTGCCCGAACATGTTTTTTGCTGTGGGAATAAATGATTCATCAGAAAAGTACTCGGATTCGTACGGCGAGTGACAAATGCACAAATAACCACAGAACAAGTTTATTTGAAGATGATGATGCTGATGTTGTCTATGAAGACTCAGACGATGACTACATCCCATCTGACAGTGATTCAAGTCAGACGGAAGAGGAAAGCGAGTCTTCTGTTAGTGGTCGTGCGATTCCACACACATGTGCGTTACATATACATGATTTTTTTCCACTTTATCGCTTACCCATACTTCCATTTACCGTAAAAGAGGGATTGAATTATACAGTTCAGAATAGTGATAATGTTATGTTGTTCGTAAATTAATTTTTTTTACTGACCAATTTTTTTAACATGTTGACCAGACGAATCTTTATGCCACACAAGCCATCAGTGCAGAACCACGCCCATTCACCAAATTCTCAATAAATCAGAATTGGGTTCCTGTGACAGTAGCAGAAATAAAAATATTTCTAGGCTTGACATTTATCACAGGAATAACAAAAGAGCCTACACTGAAAATGTATTGGGCTGATGATCCAGTTATTGGAACACCAATTTTTTCCAAAACAATGCCTCAAAATCGCTTTGAAGCAATTTTAGCATTTCTGCATTTCAATGACAGTAGTTTACAACATCATGATTCCAGTGCTTTCTACAAAATACAACCTATTGTAGAGATGCTAAGTGACAAACATTTCCCAACTTTACACTACATCACAGCAGCTGGCTTTGGACGAGTGAATGTTGACATGGAGAGGTAGATTGCGATTCAGGGTTTGTAACCCAGGAAAAATATTGAAGTATGGGATAATGGTAAGAATGGAGTGTGAATCATCACCAGGTTACAAATGTAAATTGTTGATTTATGATGGAAGTGGAATGAAAATGGACGAAACAGTTCTTCATTTGCTACAACCATATTTACGCCAAGGGTACCAAGTTTACATGGACAATTGTTACAACAGCATAAAATTGTCAAAGGATCTTAATGCAAAACAAACTTCAACATGTGGCACAATCAGACAAAATAGAGGACTACCCAAAGAATTCAAACAACAGTCATCAACATTTCAAAGAGGCGAAATGACATTTACAAGAGAAGACCCTGTACTTTTGACAGCATGGCATGACAAGAGAGCAATAAATATGATATCCACTATTCATCCAGCAGATACGAAGGAAGTCTAAATAAGTAGTACAGACACAAAAAAATGAAGCCAGAGTGTATAGTAGATTATAATACATACATGTATGGTGTGGTCAGTGCTGATCAGTACCTAGCTCTTTATTTATCCCTTCCTTCATCCGAAAAACTATCAAGGGGCCTGAAAACTTGTTTTTCCATATCCTGCAGTGTACATTTTTCAATTCACTTGTGCTATTTTACAAGTCAAATCCTTATAAAAAAAACTAACATACCTTCAGTACGTGCAATTAGTGTCTAGACAGTTTGTTCAACAAGATGATATAAATTCAACGTCAAGCAGTATTTCATGTTCCTCAGCAGTACAGTATTTACACGCCCCAGACGAGTTCCAGCAAAACACCCTATGTACAGACTTGATGGAAAAAGGAAAGAACATTTCCCGGCAAAGACTGATAGTACACCCAGGATTACGCAATACAAAATATCACACCCTAAAACAGTATTAGAGAATGTTCTTTATAAGTTGTAAAATTGCCATGCTTCTAACTTTTTTAGTTTTGACAAAATACATTTTTTACTGTTGTGTTGTAAAATACTGCAGAAATGTATTAAAAATGCTGGGCCAGCGTACAAGAAGCTACACACGTATTTGGGGTTGAATGTGTTAATTTGAATTTTTGTATACAATAGATATAATTGTGTGTGCATATATAACATTATGTCATACATGCATTTTTAGTTGATGGTACACAATTTAATATTTTCCCTGTCAAATTATATAATTTAAACTTTGGAACTGGAGAAACCTTCCCCTCTCCCTTTAGCAATTGGAATAAATTGGTTGCTTAAAAATAAATAAACAAATAAATAAGAAAGATTGTTACTATTATTACAGGGTTGCTAAAGGATTTATACAATAAATTTCCCTGACTATTTCAGGTTTTTCAGACAAAGATTGCGAATTTTAACTATTTTTTGTGGAATTAAAAATCACAATAATTTAACTTTAAATGTTCAAATAAATTAAATTTGCAACACTGTTTTTAAATATGGCTTATAAATGTACCTTTACTTGTGTTCCACACGCTCAGTTACCACAATCCAGAGAACTGCAATAAGTTACAATTAACAGGAACTATTTTTAATATGAATTTCTAAGATAACATTTTCATACAGTGAATGGTTGTGCAATTATTCAAAAGTCAATCACTAAGCCTACAGCCATGAAGATGTGACTCCAGCCCAGAAGTCAAGCCAGTCTGCTAGACAAACACTGCTAAAGCCTGCAAACCTTTATTGGTAAGCCTAAAGTTTCTTCTACAATTTTGAATTTCCAGTCACCAGAAGCAACTTCCCTGACTTTTCCAGGTTTTCCCTGACCACTTTGGAATTCCTTGACTTTTCCAGGTTTTCCCCATTTTCCAGATATGTATCAACCCCGTATTATTATTATTATTATTATTACCGGTAAGTAATAAAATAGGCCAGAGAATGCCCCAGTATTATCTTTGGATGAAAGACATAGTGTGTTCCAAAACATATACTAACACTTTAATACTGCAATGCACTCAAAACTGCTACTCCAGTAGTAGGAATTTTAACCCCTTTATTAATAAAAAACAAAATATAAAAAAAGATCCTAGACACAATGATTAAAATATAAAGCAAATGAGAAATCAATATCTATGTTCATGTGTTACTGTTATAAGCGAGTAGCTATGTATGTGTCCTGTGATTTGTAGTCTTATGGTTTGAGACTTGTGATAGTTCTATGCGAGTTTTCTGTGTAGCTATATTGTGTATTCTTGTTTATGTATCTGTCATATATGTAGCACCTTTGTATGTATAAGAGATTTTAAAATGTTTGTTGTAATGGGAGTTTATAATTAGAATTTATTGGTTTATAAACATACGCCATTGCTCATGATTTGTTGACCAAACTTGTGCTGAATGATTGCTTTTTTTTTATACATTGTCATTCAACACAAGTTTGGTCAACAAATCATGAGCAATGGCGTATGTCCACAAACCAATAAATTCTAACAGCTTTGTACAGTATATGTTTGTAGTTGTGTAGTTACATATATTTTTTGTCTCCCTGTTATTGGCCTCTGCTGTTGGGAGGCACAATAAATCCTAAATGAATAAATAAATAATAATAATTATTACTACTGCTAGTACAGTTCCCTGTAAAATACTATACCATCAATGTACACGCTGTAGACCTTGCATAAAAACTAAAAACAATTTTTCAATCCCTGGACCCCACTAATTAAAATCAAAATATTTACACTCAGTAGTGACGAGCTGACACCAATACCTGATACGAAATATTGCCTGATAATGTATATGAACCATCTGATCATATACTTATTCCATGTTGGTATAATGGGCTCCCACCGACAAACCAGATTGTGCTTGTGTGTGGGTGCGCATCAATTGCAGTGCATGCCTTGTCTAAAGGCTGCTGACATGATGAGAAGGCAAGGCCAGAGTGGCAAGGGGGAGGTTTTGGAGGGGGGAGGGGGAGCATAGTCTTCAACTTGCCGCTAACCCCTAGCCACATTCCAAAGCCTTGTCTTCTCTTCAGCTCCAGAAAGTAGTCTATGTAGCAAGCTGCAGTCATAACCCCCCCACCCATAACTGTCCAATAGTCACCTGCAACTAGTATCCCGTCTGGCCACAAAGCAGAGCCTTGTGTTTGGCTTTCCTCACTCTCCCCCAGTCATTTTGTTTCCATCTCTAATTAGAGTCCAGTGGGATGGGGGAGGGTGGGGGGGAGTTTGAAGAGATGCCACTTTTTTTACTTTCATTACATCACGAAAAAAAAAAAAAAAGGACCTGCACCTACAGTAAAAGAAGCAAAAAAGAAAACAATCCAACGTTATCTCATATTTCTTCTCATTAGCTTCACATCATGTCGTGAACATGAGCTCTGACAGAACTGAATTGACCTTGACAACTTCCGCTGTGTTATTGATCACTCGGCATGTGTGGCATGTAGCGGCCTATGATGCAAATACAACTATACCCATCACCGCATGCTACATGTGGACTGATAAGGTTTTCGTTTATGCTCCCTCAACAGGGAAGAAAAAAGAGCTACTTCACCTGTATCCGCAGAGCAGAGTATTAAACTGGTGCGTAGTACCGTAGTTTTATAGTTTATCGTATAGGCCTATGACTAAGCGACGAGTAATTCAGTCATTTTATACGTGACAGCAACTTGAAAAGTAGACTTTTAGCATGTTTGAGGGACTCCAAATTCACTTTCTCATTCTGCGTACTGTTTTGTTTTCAAAAATAGGACTTTTTTGAACTGTTTGTTCTTTAAGAAACATTTTTATCAGTATCACTTACAAATCTTATAACGGTGACACACTGCAACAGGTCATGTGCAGTAACAAAAAAAAAATAGACTTAACGGCTGCATTGAAAGCTTTAAATTGTGGCAGTATACTTTCACATAAATAATACAAGTTGTTGTGGTCTGTATGCTTTGCCGACGAGCAGGACGGATTACGTGCGCACAACCAGCTGAAAGCAAGACATGTCAAGATCAGCAGCAATGCTCTCCCCTATTCAACATAACCAGACCAAGCACGTGGAGCGACCACATCGCCACAAGCGTCTCGTCACACAGGATTTTCAACGTAAACGACTTACGAAATCTGTTAAATATCTCAAACAATGAGTTTACTTTTCAATAATAAATTTTATGATTTTTCCACATAAAGTCAATAGAAGTGGGCAATTCACACTGCGTTTATGTAATTTATTTGTTATTGTGATGGTACATACAGCCACGATAACCTTTATATTAATTTTTAACTTGTGTGCCGGTCAGCAACGAGCGTCCTCTTATCTCAGGGGTCTTAAGTGGGTCCGTAAAAACGACTAGAAAGCAATGACTTTAGTCCAAGATTTCACACTTCTTAAACTAAACGTTTTATTCTTTTTCTTTCTTTTCTTATCACAGTTCAACTATTTAACAGCAAATGAAAAACAAATCAGCGGGCGACACGCCACCTTAGAAC
>PNEQ01001577.1:3904-24053 GCA_003012365.1 Medauroidea extradentata | reverse complement strand
TATTTTATGAGTCCTCTATTTTACGAGGTCCTTCTTCCATGAGGCCTGACCGTATTTTATGAGTCCTCTATTTTACGAGGTCCTTCTTCCATGAGGCCTGACCCTATTTTATGAGTCCTCTATTTTACGAGGTCCTTCTTCCATGAGGCCTGACCGTATTTTATGAGTCCTCTATTTTACGAGGTCCTTCTTCCATGAGGCCTGACCCTATTTTATGAGTCCTCTATTTTAAGAGGTCCTTCTTCCATGAGGCCTGACCCTATTTTATGAGTCCTCTATTTTAAGAGGCAGGGATTTTACAATGTTTTTTTTAGGCACCATGAAGCCTTGTAAAATCAGGCTTCTACTGTACTGATTATAAAACAGTGTTAAAACATTTCATTTTCAAAATGAATGTAAAATCTCATAATAAAGAAGGGGAAAAAACTGCTTTAATCTGAACACATTGTACATTATACCAGGTTTAGAGGCGTACAAATTCAAGGTAATTAAAAAAATTTTTTTGGCCAATAACAATAACATACCACGTTACCATCAATTGGTAAGTCACAGCCGTGAAAGAAAAAAGAAATTGGAGGAAAAAATTAAAAATTTCCAGGGGACGTACGTCAATAAACACAAACATGTGCACACACACAAACCCTCTCACCCTCTTTCACACACTACTGTATCTCTCCCTCTCTCCTTTTTTCAAAATGAAAATATGGGTACTGCAACAGCTGGAACAAGGTTGCCCGACAAAATACATTGAATTTGAAACCCAAGATGCTGAAATAATACCCTTTTATGAATACAAAGTAGCATATCTCGAGGTTACTATTAGCATGTTGTAAACGTTGGTTACGTTTCAGGTGCAAATAACAAAAAAATTTCACTCTTTATGCATCAATAGAAGTACATCTTGATCTGTAACAAATGGACGATTATACAACTTTCAAACAAATAAAAACAAATTCAAGTACAAGTATGGATATTCAAGCATTTTTCCAGGATTTTTAAGGACATGTCAAAATCAAGGACATAAGCTTTTCAAGAATTCAAGGACGTGTGGCCACCATAGGCTACAACAGAATATAATCACGCCGGACACCGTGTTCTATCGGAAATAGAATTAATCGACAAAGCAAGCTGCACTGTTGCGCATTCTAACAGAGATGCAAAGCACTATCTACGTACATATTAGTTCCCATGCTGTCCACCACCACGCTGTTTAGACTGGGTACCTAGACGCTCGCCTCGCTCGCTTACCATACGCCAGGTATCGTGCAGCGGACTTCAGTCCGGTATTGCCAAGTAGTGTACAGTGGGCAGGAGCTGATGTTGCGCTGGCCACGTGGGCACTCGGAGGGCAGTTGTAGCTTGTGTTGTTGGTTTATATCTCTCCTTTTATGTTTACATACCGGTAATATAAGCATCAAAAATATTTCAACTGAATACTTATGTTTCTGATACAGAAAAAAATATTTTTCAGCTGGGAATTAATGAAATAATTTATTTTCTTCAAGAGTTTGTACTTTCAAACCCATTGCTGCCGCCGAACTTGCATTCATAATACAACTGCCGCCATATTCCTTTCATCACTCCCTTTCCACTTGCCACAGCGCTAGAGGTCTATTATACACAGCGTGGAAAAACGTCTCAAGTTACATAAATAAAACAAACAGATATCACTGGCGCCAACACCCATAACTCGTCTTACTTGCGGGGTCGTCCTTTATGCCGGTAAATATGGTAACTGACCGAACAGAAGTTGCTGTGGGGTTAGAAGAGGCCCAGGCTTACCTGCAGGTCCATCTCGTGCAGACGGTAGCGTATCGCCTCCTCCACGTACTGCAGCCTGTTGTGGAAGGTGAGAGGGACACTACGACCGCCCGGCACTATGGGTACCAGTCTCCCTGTGCTGCTCATGCCCTCAAAGCACTCCAGCGGGATGACCTGCAATCATGTCTCATATCAGCATGACTCTACAGCAAGACAGTTCTATGTGCACTTCAATTACTTCTCTCTGGTTTTCTCGCATGACGGAGCCAACCAGAATGAGGTTAGACCAAGCTCACATGAGCAGGGAAGTAGAGTGCGTCAGAGAATATTGTTATAATTGGAGATGTGATGAAGTATTTTCAAACAGTGACTAGGTACTTTAAGAAAGGGTTTCAGTTGGCCACTTAACAATTTCATTATGCTTTCACGACATTTCCCACACTTAAATTAATCTCTTGTACATTATTTTAGTACATATTTACACTTGTGTGCAAAAAGAAGACAGTTGAACATTCAAGATGAGGTTGTCGAGATAAGTGTCAAAGGTTACCTCGTGGAAGTTCTCCTCGGTGACCCCGGACAACTGTATGTCGCGGATACCCTTCAGACTCTGCACATACAGGCAGTCCGAGTCCTCCAAATCGTCGATAGACACAGGCTCTGCTACCAGCAGCTTCCACACGATGGGCGCTAAAGGCACTGCTAGCGGCTTCTTTGTTCGTACCGCCACTCCAAAGAGAATACCTGTAGCACACGAAACCATACTGTCATATTAGAATTGAAGGCCTTGGTGAATGAAGGGGGCATGTCACATTTATGAACTTCTCAGAAACCTATAATAAAAATTATTTTAGAAGAAAAATGTCCAACGTGTGTTTAAACTTCACAATACTTGCAATATGTTCGTAGCATATGTAAAGCAAATCAACATGATCCATCAAGTTGGATAAGCTTTAAATTGCTTTTTTCTCAGAAATTTACAAATGTAACATGAACCCTTCATCCACTATACCCTTCAATTGTTACTGTTAACAAAATACTTCAGTGTTCAATTTTTTTGTGTGTGTATGTCTATTCAGTTTTATTACATTGTATCATGTGGCATAAGATTTAAATTGTGTGTAGAATTAATATGAGAAAACTCATTCTGGCATACAACACAGAGAGTACCTATATGTTTTTCATAGAAAATACATAGTTGAAATTTTTTAAAGAAAATAATAGGGAACAAAGAGACCACACCAACTTGTTGGTGGCAAAACCATCACAAACATTTGTAGGGACATTCCAAAGTGAAGCATACAGCTGATGTACTGCTAATGAAGATGCACTGGTAACTTCTGTATGCTACATTGAATTATTCAGTCACCAATTAGACCCCTACTTGCCTAGGACAATATTAGATCAATTCCCCTTGGATTTTTATTACTACGCATGGAAATGCATTTTTGTGTTTATTTGAATAATGGGCATATCTGTAATTATTATGCTTAAAGCAACAATCTGGTATTAAAGGCTTTCACAATTATTTTTCCATTATAATAAAGTCTTCCAGCAGTCTGTAATGTATGTAAAACCCAACTTTTTCAAACCTTATTTATTCCAAAACCCTGATTTCCATGTATGACCAGCATCCCGAACTATCAATTTTGTTCTTAAAATGAAAGAAAAAAAAGTCTGGGTAGTACATGAGAAAATACCATAAATTACACTACTGTATTTGTCATAAAGTTAGCATTTAGCTGCTCTCGGTTAGGTTAAAATGAAAAAGAAATATGTTGACACAGTTCAAAAAATATGTGCACCACAACTGTTGTGCTTGACTGTTCTATTTGACTGGTTTAAAACAGTGAAGTTATATCAACACACTGCAAATGTGTCCTGGCTAATCCATACAGAATCATTTAATTTCAAAATTATTTTCATTCAAGAACCGTAGAGTTGAAATCCATTATGAGATTTTGAGCAAATTTGCAATAGAATTATCTTGCAAGATTACTTGAAGTGCCCACCCTGCTTCTATATGATGACCCTATTCTCAGGAACTGTGAAAGAGGATTTACAGTGTCAAATATAAATTAGTGGCAAAAAAAAAATAATTTTGGCAATAATTAATACAGTAATAAAGAAAAGGTAACGTTATGAAATTTCTAGAACTATGTAGTATATAAGCTTAAACCCTGCCAATCTAAATTTTTGAAGATGGGATATTTACAAACATATTGATGTTCGAACTAATTTTCAGTAACTGTGGTACAATACGTACTTGTTAAAATTGAGGCAGTAGTGTAATTTAATCAAACAGGAGACTGTATGGAATTCACAATTGTAAGACAAGTATATTCAATACAATCGTATCTGGATGTTCAGTTTGCGATAACTCACCCAGGAACTTGAACCAGGAGAGGTGCTGCTGCGAGGAAAGATTCGTGTTGAGTAAGTAGCGGTCCTGACTGTATCCCGTGTCGTTAACAGCATTAGGTGTCGGCACTAGGAGTGGTACCGTGCCATTGGTCAGTTCCTGGCACATCTCCGTCACTGTGTCATCAAACACTCCACCTGCGTCATCTGCTCCTTCGCCAACAAGTTTCACCTGAACCAAAAGAAGAGGATCAGCAATGATACGAGCAGCCATCGAACTACCGACATGTGGCAATGAGCTAGAGTGCAGACCTTCCAGGCTCGTGAGGGCAGGCGCAGGTCGGCTGGCTTCATCTTGATGACTTGGTGTGCGACCTGGGCGAAGATGGGTTTGCAGCGCTTGCCGCGCATGGATATCCTGCGCACTGTTACCTGCGGCCCATAGTTGCGGCCCTGCACCATGGTACGACCGATGCTGCGCACCAATGGCAGGGTGTAGACACGTGGCGCAAGGAGCACACGAAGCTGGGAGGAGGTAAACACCCGCAGAGACGGGGTCAGCCAGTCCACCTGCCACACATACACACTCACAACCATCATCTGTCTAATAATTTGCTGTGCATGACAATTTGTATTAGAAATTTAAAAACACATTAACTGACTATGAAACAAAATAAAACAAACACACAATAATAATTCAAGCCTGTTCTATACAGTATTGAAATACACTGAAATTCTTTTAAGAAGTTTCCTGCTTAATAAGATAAATAACTTTTCACCTACACTAGACCCCCGATTTTACGAATACTCACGGTTCCTCTCATCGCATTCGTAAAATCGTTACCTTCGTAAATTCGATAGCGGCTTATTTTTGCCCCCTCCCCCCCCTCCTCTCCCAAAAAAAAAACAGAAAATTTTAAAATTGCATTTTTTTCTGCAAAGTGTCTCTAGGCCCCGACTTCCATAGCGTTTTGCGGGAAATTAATTAACGTAATATTGTAAACATAAATTGATATCAGTAGCCAGACGTTACACTGTTGAGCGGTAGATATGACCGACCCTTGTCCCCAAAAAATGAGAAAATCTTGATTCCGAGTGTCTTCTCTCGAGCGAATAGCCCGACTCCCGTAGCATTTAACAGAAAAATAAAGCAAGTGATAGTTTAAATATAAATTTATATCAATAGGCAGACGTCTTACGATCAAAAGAACACCGCTAAACAATAGATATGATCATATGATCGACCTTTGTCCTAAAAAAAATGAGAAAATCGAGATTCCGAGTGTCTTCTCTCGAGCGAATAGACCGACTTCCGTAGCATTTAACGGAAAAATAACGCAAGTGATAGATGAAATATAAATTTATATCAATAGGCAGACGTCTTACGATCAAAAGAACACCGCTAAACAATAGATATGATCGACCTTTGTCCTAAAAAAAAAAGAAAACCCAGCTGTCGAGTGCCTTCTCACGAGCGAATAGCCCGATTTGCGTAGCGTTTAATGTAAAAAAAAGTAGGCATTCCTTACTAGTAAAATGCCCATGTAAATTATTCACCAAAGAAAGAAGGAATAAGCGGATGTATTTATTCATTGCGCAGTTTTATATAACTTAACGTAAAAACATTCTCTCGGCGTTGTTGATGAATTGTACGAGAACGTAGATACTAGTAGCGTGCAGAGCGGACAGATAGCGCAATTGTACGAACGTTCACAAGATGGCTGATAGATAGCGGCACCGTAGCGCCATATACCGTTGTTCCGAAAACGCCATTTTGTGACGTTCTTACCTAAAATCGTCAAGAATTACATGTATAAGTGATTGAAAATAATCACTTTCACAGTCAGTATATGCGGTAAAAATAAATTAGGAGTTCCGGGATTACGTAATACACGAACGTCTATTTATTTTACAAGTTCGACATACTCGGAGACAAATGTTTCTACACTTGCAAAATAGGTAGCGCTATTATCGTGCTCACTTGTGAAACGCACGTTTTTACGACACGTAGTAATGCATTGTTTAAGCAAATTATGCGCCAAGTATTTGTTTTAAGTACGTATGGTGTTAACGCAATAAAGAAAAATATCACGCTATTATTAATAGGGTTCGTGTAAAAAAATTAACTCATTCGGCGCGAGACGAGAGAGATATATGACGCCGTGAAACAGCCTAGGAGGAGGCTGTACTATAGTTAAGTGAGCATATGCGCATGCGCTGGAACTTAGCGTCTATAGTACGACCTCAATATAGATCCTAATACGTCGTAGTTGGAGACAGGTCGGCCGGCTTGGCACAGGCGCCGCCGCCACGCGGTTTTCGAATTGTCACTGCCGCATTTTTTAACGGATTTTCGCTATTTTAGTTTTATTTTTAATATTGTGACTAACCAAGTAATAACTGCAACTCTACAATTCATATTTTAATGCTGTGAATTAGATACAGTATGTTTTATTCATTGTCAACGTAATTCCTTACAATTTTTTTTGTCATATAATTTTGTTATTTTTTGAGGGTTCCTGAGATTGTATTCGTAGAATCGCTACCTTCGTTAAACCCAGGGTTCGTAAAATCGGGGGTCTAGTGTAGTTTATAAAAATATGTACCGTATTTGCTGGCGTAAAGGACGACCCCGCACATAAGACAAGTCATGGTTCTTGTTCTCAACAATTCACTAGTCCATGTTTACTTCACTGTTTTTCTTTTGTTACCAACCTCACACACACAAAATCCCAAACAGTTCTGAAGGTACAAAATCTTGAAGAGAAGAAGGAGAAGATAAAATTATTAGTAGTTTTAAATTCCTGGCCAAAAATATTTTTTTCCTTTACCAGAAACAAATATTTAGTTGACAAAGAAACAATAGGTGGGAAACGGCCGCTAAGCTACTAATTACTAAAACACGCTGTGACGTGCACTGGCATGTAGCCCATACTTTGTTTTGTATAGTATTGTAATCTCTTTTTGTGTTTCCTTTTAATTAATTATTTTTTGTAAAAATTAATTATGCAAAGTTAATCAAGTGTAAGGATTTATACTGTGGGATCCACCATATTAATTGGGGATGTTGTAGAGAAATTAACATAAAAATTTTATTCCAAATTTTAATTATTCCAAATGTTAACTGCTAAGGCAAGTTTTAAAAGTAGTAAATTTTACAGGTAAATTTTATTTGGTTCATGTCGTGTTTGGACTCATTTGAAAGAGAATGTAATTTTGAGCAGCTTTTCTAAGTAACTTTTTTTTTTGTATTTTACTTCATTTGGATTGTGAAAATTTCACTTAGTCACCGAGTTGACCTCATCTGGGATGTGATTCATC
Organism: Medauroidea extradentata; assembly: GCA_003012365.1. NCBI lineage: Eukaryota > Metazoa > Arthropoda > Insecta > Phasmatodea > Phasmatidae > Medauroidea > Medauroidea extradentata. The sequence goes on along the minus strand of PNEQ01001577.1, from coordinate 16,610 downwards.
TGGCAGGCAGGTCAAAGTTCATGCGCCAGGAAGGACTAGCCGGCATGCTGCTCGATCAGCAGAACCGGCATGCTGCTCGATCAGCAGAACCGGCATGCTGCTCGATCAGCAGACCCGTGGTCTAGCTTCGTGGGTGGTAGGGCTGTGTGCAACAGAACACAGGAAAGGTGGTGCTCCACAGAACTATTTGACAATTTGATGACACAGCATGTCCCCAATTAAATAAAGTAATGAATAATCTGTGGTCATTCTATAGTAAACTATTGTGTGACTCTGTCAGTGATTGTGTTATGTAATTTTCTTTCATTACAAATGTCAGTTGACCATTTATTGTAACGAAGTTGGATCATGTGATATCACTCTGCGATGGTACAGAGTAAGTTGGAGTGTCTGTCCAGGAGCAGTCAGTCATCATCGGTCTGAGCTTGTTGGCAGATGCAGAGAGACGGCAGGTTAAGTTGTTAGTCAGTCAGTTCTTGTTCCAAATAGCCGTGTCGTCATCTGAGCTGAGCGGAAGCTTTTTGGGACCGCCTGACAACAGTGTGTCTGGCATCAGAGCCTTCATCTCTTTATCCCCCCCCCCCCCCAATAACTTCCCCATTTTATCGCACTATCGCAGTTTCTTCGCATGTCGAAAATTCCGGGCCTCTAATTATAACTGAATTCTAATGAACATACAGTATTTTTAATAATCTTTCCTGCTCGTGATGTTAACTTTTTCCATTTTATTCCTTCAAATTAATTTAAAAAAAAAAAAATTTTTTTTGCGGGCATTTAGAATACTGCCGTAGTTGTGTTTTTGTAGTAGCCGATGTCGTACTTGCGTGGCTCGACTGTATGTATATCAAAATTCAAAATCATAATCCATAATTAAAATCAGAAACGCAAGCTGTATGTGAAACTAAATAGTACGGTTGAAAGCACAATGATTAAGTACGGAAATGTAGCGAACGGTCACCTAGGTTGAAAAGGGGTGGGAGAAATAAAGGGCGCAATTATATTTTTAGAACAACACGCACATGAGTTTGGTGCACGCACATGAGTTTGGTGAGGGAAACGAGACGAGGTATCCAGGCAGAAGTATGACTCACGTGACAGTACTAGCGGACCGGCTCGGAGAGGAGAGGGGTGGCGGCGCGAGGGTCGCATCCGGCCAACAAATACCTACTCACTTCACAAGGTCACGTACATCGTCGCCAGGCTGCTTCATATGGTCACAAATCTCGCTGCAAGCCTGCTTCACACGACTCACCATACATGTTTCTACTCATAAAATTCACATTTTTCATGGAATTTTTTTGCAATTTTTTGACGGTTCCTCAAAAAGACTTTGCTATAACCGTGTTTTCGCTATTTTTGTGTTCACTATGACGGGATTCTACTGTATGCACATTTGGTGGGAACACATTTCATGATTAGCAGTAGTTACCAGTAAATAGGCACTTTTGGTTATTAGAAAACCGATAAATCCAGTACAGTAGTTTTATAAGTTTCGTTTCGCTTAAAGTTTCTGTTTTCATCTTCTGCGAGTCCACTGCCGTTTATTACAGTTGCAGTGTTTACAAACTTCAATTTTATTTTGCGATGTCATAGATATACTACATTCAGTTGGGAAAGTCCATGCGCAAGACAAACACACAAGATGTCAGACTATTAAACAAGTAACGATATGTTCCACTTTCATTCCAACGGAATATTTTGGTACCAACAATAATCTACTCTTGCGGCAACCATTTTGTCCTAATTGTGTTGTACTTGAGCGTGGTTTACATCTCTGATGCAGAAACGTAAACAGAACATTGCGGTGCGACGATTATGCGATGAAAGTATTGTTACCATTTCTATCATCTCAAAAATTAGAAGCAACGATTACGCAATGGCGAAGATACAGTAATTCAATTTTTTTTGTTTGCCATAGGCAACTATTATCAAGAAACATCTTCATCAAAAACAATAAATAATTGAATAAATACTAAATAAATAACCGAAAGTGAGATTTAAATGTCTTTTAGTTGGTAGTAGTTCAATGTTAAATTATAATAAATAAAACAAAGCTGCTAGCCGGACACAACAAAATATTATATTCTGGCGCTATTTTCATCACTCGCCCCTGGTACCCCGACGAGACACAATACTTTGTGGCTGATTGTAACCGAGACAGTTCTATCCATCAGTTTGTGGGGCGGCATCAGAGTACGATGGCCGCGTCACATAGATTTTCTGGCTGCCTGGAACAGGGACCATTCCATCTGTTTGTCCCTCGTCATCCTCATTCTACAGCGAGCACATGCGTCACAACGTAGCCAGATATGTACAAGTACTTACAGGAACAGTACTTGCAGGTTGGAGAACACGAAACACAGACAGATAACACATTTTTGTGCGGTTGCGCAGTCGCGATGTTTCGCTGGCCATGCCAGCTTCCACCAGCGCCAACTGATAGCAATTTTTAATGCAGTTATTACCGGTATATAAACATCATAGCAGACACACAAACAAATAACAATGACTACTACTACTGCCTGGGTGCCCAAGAGCCAAGGAAATGCACGTTGGCAGTAACATGTGGCTTACGACATCATCAGTTGCCAGCAGCTGTGTGCTACTTGGCAACGCTGGACTGAGGCCCGCCGCTGATTACATGGCAATGCCAGGCTGCATCAGCTGCTTGCAAAGTCATAGCATTCCTGCGCGCTATTGTCGCCTGCCAGCCAAGTACTACACACATGACTGTGTCGTACAGTAACTTTCCTCCACCTGAGAGTTTCATGCTGGCCAGAAAAGGACCTAGGCACTCACTCCAGTTGTACAGATTGCTAAACGATGCACGCATTGCTGCGAGGTAAAAGTTGCCTATGTCACAAATATAATGCTCATCAAAATTTTGTACCGTAAATTTAATAAAAAAAGGAACTTGTTTTGATTTGTGACAGAAAACACAATCCTTGTAACATCATGTGATTCCACAGCTTACAGCTTAACTTTTAAACAATTCTTAGATTACCAAAAATTATCACACCTTCATATGATGAGTAGCAATTTTTGAAGAGCAAAAACATATAAAATTTGTTGTCTTACATGCTGTCAAATACGGAATAACTGAACCCTTTTACGAAGTTTTCCAGCTTTCTTCCTATCCCATCACATACATCTGAACAAGGTTTTACTTAAGTTGCCGAAACTAACAGATTCACGCATGGCAATCTTCTAACACACTTGCCTCATAAATTTGTTACTACACTCAGACTATGACTTTTCAAATAAGTACATTATCAACAGCACAGTAATGTTGAGTTGCACAATAGTAAAATACAGTTCAAATAAGCAACAATATGTTCCGCACTGCTCCTCTCACTTGATATTTAAGTAACTGTGCAACACATAATCCGCCTCATAAGAATTCCAATGTTTGACAGTTGTATTGGTATAAATTTTTACACCTGTTTCCATTATACAAGAAATATTTTCTTCTGTCACAGTGATTTTTGCATAAACACACACAGCTGGCTCTCAAACTGTGCAGTTTATGAAAACTTAAAAGTACTTTCCTGTAGAAAATGGTAGACACAATAGCCTTCAGCATTGTCAAAAATTGAAATCTTACGCGAGACAGACATGTGATAGTTCCAAACATGTCTCACCTGCGGGGAGAGGGGAAGCAGTCGCCAGCAAGCATACAGAATGTCAGAGAAGTGATGCAGCAGCTTCAGTCGCGACTGTACGGCGCTGATATTAAGTCCTTGCAGGTGGCCGTACTTGAGGGGAATGTAGGAGGGCAGGCCCACCCTGAGGGGCACCGGTGCCCCAGGGACACGTCTCGGGACTGGTGGGGACGTCCACGCAGCGCTGTGGGTGCGTCCCGTTGATATCTGCAAATAGACATCACGTCTACAATGCCACACTCACTCAGTACATTTCACTGATATACAATAGAATTTTCTTAAGAGAGTATAACATTTCGGGGATTCCAAAATATGCCTCTTATTAAGTTGGATGCTCAGTAAATTACTTCCAGTAGCAAGTACTTGTAAGCATTAGTCATTCTCTAACTTGAAATACATGATGTACACATTACAGAACAGGATATACAGTAACACGTCTGTCTGTCCATCAGGTACACAGCTGCATTGGGTACATGAACATAAACATATTAATTTTTGAAAAATACAGTGGAACCTCATTAATACGAACCTGGTGGACTAAATATTTCACAATTTTTAAATAACGAAGTTTCTATTAACAGGTGTTTACAAAAATTCAAAAAGCTGTGTAAAAATATTTTTACAAGTTTAGTCCCAAAATAGTACAAACTTTCATATCAACACCATGACTTCTTTTAACAACTGAACTTGATGACATCATTTTAAGTGCCTACCAAGTAATTTTTTGGCGTTAAATTTTAAATATATTTTATCTCATCTCATTCTAAGGGAAAAGAAAACTACTTGGTATTCACAATAATTTTGTATTAACAGAATTTGATTTACGAGGTTCCACTATATATTCAAATGCAGCTGTTCGCACACAGTAGGAAAGGGAGATGGGTGTAGGCATTCACACCTGCTTGATTCCCTTCCCAGAGAGGCCAGGCAGGAGTTCCGGCTCACGCACGGTGACCGTGTGGCCAAGACCCAGCTGGCCGTCGCTGTTGTTGCCCCAGCCAATCACATCGCCCGTTGACGTGAGCAGCAGTACATGCTCGGAGCCCACCGCTATCTGCTCCACAAAGTGTGACGACACAGACAGCACCTGACAGGCACAAAACAAGTGTATTTTCATCCACATGGTAGTATGTACTACCGTTTATGGTGTAGCTTCTCATTAACATCTTCCCAGTGTCCAGAGCTTAAATATCCCGCACATTAAATTGGTAGCTACAATGTCCCGTTTTCACCAAAACATATTTTAACGAAGTAGTGCGCAATTACTAGGCATGTATTAGTAGCCAACACAAACTCATATGTAAATACCTAATACATCACAGTATGAAGGAAACATTGACATTTGATATTAACTAAAATAACGTAGAAGCGAACAAGCGTAAACGAAGGAATAAATTCTATACAGGAAGGCTAGATAGCACAACTGTACAAAACTCCACAAAATTGCTAATAGCTAGTGCCACTCAACATGTACCGATGTTCTACTAAACGAAAACGTATATTTGTGACAATTCTTACCTAAACTCATTGAAAGTTTACAGATACACCCGAAAATATAGGATGACACATAGTCGCGGAAGCAAGTGTCGCGAAGAGACACACCAGAGGAAGCTGCTCTAAGAAGTGAAACGTCGCGATACGCGCTTCCGCGATCATGAGTTGTTCTATATTTTCGTGTGTAATATATTATAAGTGGTTGAAAGGTATTTCTATCACAGCCAGTACGCTGCGTAAAAATGAATCAGGGAATTCCGGGAAAACTCAATACACCAACATCTAATTTATTTCCAAAGGTTGACGTCACTGCAACGAAAATGTTTATACATATGGCGAATACGTAGCATGATCAATGATGTTTTTTGAGATGGGAAATGAAAAATGCACAGTTCAAATGAATTTTATATAGTGTTAAAACCAGGAAGAGAAAAAACCTGTTATTGACAGGGGTTGTGAAAGAATGTAAACTGTAGTAGACATTTACTGTCGGCGCAAGGGGGGATAGAAGCCGAGGTAACGTGGAGAGATAGCCTAGCAGGAGACTGTACTATAGTTGAATGAGTGTTTGCGCATGCACCAGAATTACTCGACTGTACTATAGCCTTCATTTAGGCCCTAATTCGTAAACATAGTTGGTTCGGGAGGTGAACTTTTTAATATCTCTTCGCAATTTTTGTTATGCTCTATTAAAAATTGAGACTTGGTCAAGTAATACCATATTTACTTGTGTATAGTGCACACTTTTATTCCAAAACAACAGAGCCCCTTCTTTCATCATTACTTCTCTTCCTTTTCTTTTTCTCCTCCCCACTCCACCCTCGCTCTGCTGTAACCGTCACTGGTAAAACACTTATTTTTTTGTTTGTCTTTATCCACGTTCTTGTTTACTAAGTGTTTCCTGTAGGTGTTTACACAATATGTGAGATTAAAACTTGTCTGATTATGGCAGGAAGTTTACTAGCTTCTTACACACGTAGGTTTAAACTGTCGGTTACAAAGTATCTGCTCAGCCATTTGAAGTGGCAGAAATGAAAGTTACTGGGTGGTGGACGGAAGCAATACGAGAAGTTAATTTTGACGTGATCGGCGATCGTTCTGTAGGGAAAGAAAGAAATGACGACACAGTTATTTTACAGTACCCAGGGTAACCTGAGTAACTTTATAAATGTATAAACTTATTGTGCCCTGTTTATACTTTCGTATTTTGATTTTTAAATGTATCAACATACACTGCAACCATAAGTTCTTTATTTTGGGCAAACTTTTTGTTGGAACTGTACTCAGGATCATGTACTAAAAATCTCAATTGTTACAATTTCGAATAATACACAAAATGTTGCCAGGGTGGGAAATGTGGAGCAGCCGCTGCTCTATTGTTTATCTAATCATAAGACGTGTTGCTGGTGGAGCATTGTTCATGTCGGTCAATCACAAGTGAGGTAGCAGTGCTGATCGTTTTAGTCGCTGCCCCACAATACAGACACGTTTGTTTTCCTTACATTTTGCTGTGTTTTAGTAAGTAAATGCAGTGACATCAGAAACTAACGATCATGGAATAAATACATTACTGAAAATTACGCCTCATAAACACTCCTGTCATTTTCAGTAATCTACTTTATAATAGCAGATACCTTAACCAAGGTAAACAGTACTGTCATTATTCCCATCCCACATTTCATCAGACATCAATAATCTAAAGAACTGCTAGTTTATGTAAAAATTCTGTTATTACAACTCGTACAGTAGTTAGAATTTTCGTAGTAACGGAATTCCACTGCAAATAAAACTGTAAAGAACAAAGTTGACACCAAGGTAAAGGAATATAAATGTGTAGGGCACAATTCCCTTCAAGTGACTGCCTGAGCAGACAAAAAAGTTGTGGGGCTCACCTGCTGAGGCTTGGTATGCATGCGGGCACGGGACTCGGGCTGCGCGATGAAGCGGTCCTGGCCACAGGTGAACACACGCCCATCCAGGGTCAGGAAGACAGTGAACTGTGTGCCGCAGCACACCTGCTTGATGCCCACGTTGTTGAGCGCCTCCACCCTCTGCAAGGTACACCCATCACAGGCTTAACATGCATTCTCTCTGTCATACAAACAAGCACATCCTACACTACACTATATCATCGACATGAATGCTGGAGCAATGCAGCAGGCAGCTCCCGGCACACACACACCCTACATGCACACTTGAAGCATCCACTGTAGTGCAAACAGTTTAACAAGAGGAAAGGGTAGGGTGAGAAAGGAGTACTGTATTTGCCGGCATATAAGACTACAATTTTTACATATTTTTGGCCCTCAAAAATTGCTACTCGTCTTATATGAGGGTGCAAAAATTTTTGGTAGCCAAAAATCGTTTGAAAGCTAAGCTGTGGAGTTGTATGATGTTTCAAGGAATTGAGTTTTTCGTCACAAATGAAAACGAGTGCCTCGTTTATTTTAATAAAATTTACGGTACGAAATTTTGATGAGCATCATTCATAATAAAGGACACTTCCTCGCAGCGATCGATGCGAGCGCGTGCCGAGATACTTTGTCTCGCCAGCCTACAACTCTCGGGCGGAGAAAACGAGGATCTAGGTCCGCATGCTTTCATCCTTTGTCTCGCAAGCACAAGACTCTCGGGCGGAAAAAATGAGGATCTAGGTACTGCACAACACATTCTAGTGTCTGTCTAGCACTAGGCTGGCGGACAACAGCGCACAGGAATGCGATGACCTTGCAAGCAGCTGTTGCCCGGCATTGCCATGTAGTGCACGGCGTGCCTCAGTCCCGCGTTGCCAAGTCGCGCACACCTGCCGGCAAATGGAGATCTCGCCGGCCGACGCAGTGCATTTCCTTGGCTTAATTGCGCGCGGAGAGCAGAAGTAGCCAATGTTATTGGTTTATGTGTCTACTATGATGTTTATATGCCGATAATAAATGCATTGAAAATATTTAAACTAAATTTTTAATGTTTCTGGCAAAAGGAAAAAATATTTTTCTGTCGGGAATTTCAAAATTAGTAATTTACTTTTTTTTAAGATTTTGAACCTTCAAAACCATGACTCGTTTTACATGCGGGGTCATCCTATATGCTGACAAATACGGTACTAAGTTCCTGAACTAGAAATAAAATCACAGGTAAAGAGTGAAAGTGTATTGGTAACAACAGTGGAAGGGAAGAACAAAGAAGTAAGATAGTACTGTGCAACCCTGATTTTATGAAGTCTGGTTTAAAAGAACATAAATTTAGCAAAAAGTTATTCAGGTATTGTGACCCAGGGTTTAAAAACAAAGATTTAGCAACACAATTTTCAAGAATTGTGACATATTAAGTCCAGGTTTATTGTACAAAATAAAGTAGGTGGGTGGACATGTATGAGCAACAACAATGGAGATATAATGAAATGCTGATAATCTAAAAGTTTTGAATTGTTTGTTGGCAATTGAGGCCAATACTTTAGACAATGAAAATTTTTAAATCACAAAACATTTGTCTCACCAAACAACTGTATCACCAAACAAAAATATGATAAATATAGTATGTAACTATAAAGAAAAACATACACTAGACCCCCGATTTTACGAACCCTGGATTTAACGAAGGTAGCGATTCTACGAATACAATCTCAGGAACCCTCAAAAAATAACAAAATTATATGACAAAAAAAATTTTAAGGAATTACGTTGACAATGAATAAAACATACTGAATCTAATTCACGGCATTAAAATATGAATTGTAGAGTTGCAGTTATTACTTGGTAAGTCATAATATTAAAAATAAAACAAAAATAGCGAAAATCCGTTAAAAAATACGGCACTGACAGTTTTAAACCGCGCGGCGCCGCCGCCTGTGCCAAGCCGGCCGGCCTGTCTCCAACTACGACGTATTAGGATCTATATTGAGGTCGTACTATAGACACAAAGTTCCAGCGCATGTGCATATGATCATTTAACTGTAGTACAGCCTCCTTCTAGGCTGTTTTATGACGTCTTATATCTCTCTCGTCTCGCGCCAAATGAGTTTACTTTTTTACACAAACCCTATAAATAATAGCGTGATATTTTTCTTTATTGCGTTAACACCATACGTACTTAAAACAATTAACATGGCGCATAATTTGCTTAAACAATGTGTTACTGCGTGTCGTAAAACGTGTGTTTCACAAATGAGCACGATTATAGCGCTACCTATTTTCCAAGTGTAGAAACATTTGTCTCCGGGTATGTCGAACTTGTAAAATAAATAGACGTTCGTGTATTACGTAATCCCGGAACTCCTAATTTATTTTTACCGCATATACTGACTGTGAAAGTGATTATTTTCAATCACTTATACATGTAATTCTCGACGATTTAAGGTAAGAACTTCACGAAATGGCGTTTTTGGAACAACGTCGGCATATGCTACGGTGCCGCTATCTATCAACCATCTTGTGAACGTTCGTACAGTTGGCGCTATCTGTCCGTTCTGCACGCTACTAGTATCTACGTTCTCGTACAATTCATCAACGTCGAGGGAATGTTTTTACGTTAAGTTATATAAAACTGCGCAATGAATAAATACATCTGCGTATTCCTTCTTTCTTTGGTGAATAATTTACAAGGGCATTTTACTAGTAAGGAATGCCTACTTTTTTCCCCCATTAAACGCTACGCAAATCGAGCTATTCGCTCGCGAGAAGACACTTGACAGCTCGGTTTTCTTTTTTTTTTTTAGGACAAAGGTAGATCATATCTATTGTTTAGCGATGTTCTTTTGATCGTAAGACGTCTGACTATTGATATAAATTATATTTAATAAACTATCACTTACTTTATTTTTCCGTTAAATGCTACAGGAGTCGGGCTAGTCGTTCGTGAGAAAACACTCGGAATCTCAATTTTCTCATTTTTTTTAGGAAAAGGATTGGTTGTATCTATTGTTTAGCGGTGTTCTTTTGATCATAAGACGTCTGACTATTGATATAAATTTATATTGAAACTATCACTTGCTTTATTTTTCCGTTAAATGCTACGGGAGTCGGGCTATTCGCTCGAGAGAAGACACTCGGAATCTCGATTTTCTCATTTTTTGTGGACAAGCTCATTTTTTGTGGACAAGGGTCGGTCATATCTACCGCTCAACATTGTGTCGTCTGGCTACTGATATCAATTTATGTTTACATAATACGTTAATTAATTTCCCGCAAAACGCTACGGAAGTCGGGGCCTAGAGACACTTTGCAGAAAAAAATGCAATTTTAAAATTTTTTGTAAGGGTAAGGGGTTGGGGGGGGGGGGCAAAAATAAGCTGCTATCGAATTTACGAATGCGATGAGAGGAATCGTGAGCATTCGTAAAATCGGGGGTCTAGTGTACTACAAAAATTACTTAGCACTGTACATTTAAGGTGGTCACTTAAAAGGAAGTGTTTAGCACGTTCGCAAGCCTATCAGTGCTTAAGTGATAAGGACACAGCATGCGCATAACATTTTCCTTGATCTCTAGGCGCACATCACTGAACTGGCGTGCACTTATCATTTTATGACATCTTTCGTAGAACTTCTATAACTTAACATATGCAAGTTCCACTATTAAGGCCAGACTTCATTTGCATTAAGGTATAGGGAATTACATGTTAAATTCGGACAAATATATCTCAGTCATTTTCTGTCGCAGTACAGTCAACCAAACGTTTCTTGTTAGACTTTAAACGAATCTAGCTGTCTAAACCGTTTAAATCATATTTTGTACTTATAATGCACTTTTTCATTAGTTGTAAAGTATAAACCTCTCATAAATTCCACGCAACACAAAACAGAGAAATTAAGAGGGTTTCTAAAGATCCAGTATACACACACAAGAAAAAAGTCCACTGTGACCCTGACATATCTTTCAAAACAAGAACACTATAATTGAAATTGTTTGAAGCAGTTTACGAGATGTGAGAAAGTGGGGGTGCTCATGGTGGTGAAGAGGGGTATGGGAGAGGTACCTAGCTGACGGACACAGCTTTGCCACTTAATGCTGCAAAGTCATGACCACTACATGTCACGTGGTTTCTGATATATGAAGGTACCTCATAGTGCAGCACTTGTGTATAAAAATAAACAAACAGCAATGCTTTTATACAAATATTTCAAATGTGAGTTTGAGCCTACTTACACTCAAAGGGTGCCTTGCCTGGCAGTCGAAATTTTAGGTACTGTATACGATTGAAACGTAACTTCTTTTAATAAACACCAAAATTTGCGAGAGTTCTGCTGTTTTCATTTCTCATCTCGTGCTATGTTGTAAGAACCCACGCTTTTGATTGGTTAATGTACCGGTGAGCTAGTTGTGGACGTGTGGCAATACGGGGCTTTGTTGCACCACACTACATACTACGTTGACTTGATGTTTATGTATTTTTTGTTTCTATGATGTTTTCGAAACGGTGACTATGTTTATAATTTAAGCATAAAATGACATATCTAAAAAATATATTTCTGAATTTGATCTAACTTGGCACACATATATTCATCAATCTATTAGGCATTAAGATATTTTTACTAGCAATTTCATGGTTAAATGTAAGAAAAGGCGCATGCCTTTCTTTGACCATGTAAAATTACGACAAAAATAAAATAATACCGGTACATAAAAAATATATACTTATCAGTAAGCAGAGACTAAATACCGTATTTCCACGATAGTAAGCCCCACATTTTTTACCAATTTTTAGACCTAAGAATTAGGGACGCAGCCTACAAGCGAAGATTGCTCATTTTGTGGTTAATAAATGAAGTAAATATGATGATAACCAATAAAAAAGCATTAAAGTTACAAACATATAGTGAGCAGTTGATTTGCTCTGCATAAACAGTACAAATAATACGTTTCACGTATTTTTCGGCGCTACTAGAAGTCCGCCGCCATGTTAGACACGGAGAAATGTAAACAAACACCATACCCAAAACAAAACAATTTATGTGCGTAACTGTTTACACATTTGGATTGACGGTACAAGCTGTTTATCACCGATAAACATCTAACACAAGATCAGCGCGTGACCATGAAGCCTGTCAGCCGCTTGTGTCTGGTCTGGCTCACATCCTCAGCTGCTTGATAAGGTGGCGTGGTTGGAGAGGGTGGGCGGCTGGCGGAGAGGAGCAAGTAGTGGCGAGCATAGACAAAGGGGAGTGGCGAGGCGAGACCGATCGATAAACGTACGACTCAGTCAGCCACGAGACAGACCTTTCCCGCTGCACAGCACCACGGTGTGAAGTGTTCAGCCACTTCCCCATCTTGTTTAAATATTTATAAAGTGTTTTTATTTTCTTATTTAAATTTATATGTAAATCTTTCTTAACAGGCTATATGCCATTTTCAGGGTGACTTTGTCAGGTGTCCGGTGTGATGCAACAGAATTCAATAACCTAGTAATTGGGGACATGTTAATTTAAATTCATCTTTTCAAAATTTAAATATAAATATAGTCAAGGAATTTTAAAGTAGAGTCATTTGATTATTTTCCTGGCTTGTTTGGTTTCAAATTGACCACAGTAAAATTTTAATTATTTTTGTTGATATAACTT
>PNEQ01001576.1:9396-23005 GCA_003012365.1 Medauroidea extradentata | reverse complement strand
CAAACTACCTCTGTGGCGCGAAGAGTTATCGGCATGTGCCAACGATAATCGACTCGGTTGCGTCGCTTTGTGCTACCGCTAATAAAATAAAATTATACAGTCAGTAGGTATGTCAGTAAGAACTTAAATAAATATTTTAAAGTATATTAAATACAGAGAGGTCGTTTGCATTTGATGTTGTTTCACTAATGCTGTATTCAAATAAGAAAATACACGGAACTAGATGCAGTTATTCGCTACCAACCATACAAACAATAATGTAACTGTTGTTAATGTTGACTTATATGCAGTAACGGCTAGTGATTTTTTTCGAAGGTTAAATCTTTAGTGCTCACTTTATTCCGAATGGCCTATAAGTGAACTTACTTAACAAACCACATGCACATGCTGCATAACGCAAACAAAACTTTGACTCGTGTTACATCACCAAAGTTGTGAGAGCTCTACCACCCTCAAATAGTAGCTCAGAACTAAGGTGCTGGGAACTAACTCACCAGTACATAACCAAATCTCGACAACCACTAGGTCTCAATATCAGATAATTGCAAACATGGCACCAGAATACACGTAGCTCCCACATCTCTTCAATTTGAATTTTAATGCCGCACCCTAGTACGCTCCCCGACCACTAGGACAACAAACCATGCTCCCACCGCCACCATTACTCATTACCATTGCTCGCCGCTTGATGAAGCTGGCCCAAGCCAGCATAATTTTGCGCAACATCACTCTCATACAACAATGTGTTCATCCTCTCATAAATGTCATTAGTATCAAGAAGTACCAGCCTGCAAATACCTCAACCCTCTATTTAATTGGTTAAACTAGCAGCTAAAGTCTTCTTCACAAACATCAAAATGTCTTTAGCAGTGGTTACATGTGCCTCTTTTAGTAACAAAGTTCACACTTCAAAACAAGTTTGAGGAAATAACTAAATAAATACTTTAGGAATACTTTGTAAATAATAAATATGTATGACAAGATTAAGTGTGTTAATCCTAACATAGGTGTTAATTATTACAGTATGTTAGCGATTCGTAAATGTTTGGCAACTTGATCATTACTTGGAAGGTGATACACGTGCACAATACCTACTGTTAATAATATTGCATAGCCTTCACAGAGTGTCCTTGTGGCAGCACTCGCAAAGCAGCATGAGGGACGTTGTTGTTGTTGTTCCAGGAACTGCTGCAGAGCTCACGAGCTGCAGACTCAGGTGTGAAGCTGGAGGTCAATGAGAAGATACTGGACTCGTGTACCAACCTGATGCAGGCTATCCGCATGCTGGTTCAGAAGTCTCGTTTCCTACAGGCAGAGATAGTGGCCCAGGGCAAGGTAAGTACCAGTTCTGCACCATTGTCACCACCTCCCCCCTCCCCCTCCAACAACCCTCTTACTCTTTTGTCTTTCTCATTTAGTATCTTTCTTTTACAGTTTCTGTATTTTTTCTTTTCTCAAATGTTCTGTTTTTTTTTCTTTTATTATATTTTCTGTCATTTATTTTGCTTTTACTACCTGTATGTTCTCTCTTATTATTATTCTTTTATTATATTTTCTCTCTTAATTTTTTTCTTTGCTTATATTTTCTTTATCTATATCTATGTATCACTCTCTATCCCCATTTTTCTATATAGTACCTCTATTTATTTATTTCTTTATATGTACTGTATCTCTATGTGTCTATCTCTCAATATTGGTATCTCTCTATATACACTAAAGACTATTCCTAATTATAAAATCATGATATATATTATTGAAAAATTAACTTATTATTTGAGGTTTAGTGTGCAGATCTCTTAATCTGTTGATATTGATGTTGAAAACCCAGTGTGCTATGATGCACGTGGTGATGCAGTCACACGCTCTGTCTGGTTTTGGCTGTTAGGAGAGGGGAGAGCAATCGGCTGGTCTTGGCTTGTCTCCCTCTCAGCTGGCTGTGAGCGCACAAACAGGCCTACTGCGCGCCTTGCGTGAACACCAACAGAACAGCTTGTATTATTTGCGAGAAAGTATACTACAACAGTTTATAGCTTTTCAGTACAGCCGTTGAGTTTATTTTCTTTGGTTATATATCAAGTGATATACACATCAAGTATGAACTATGTTGCAGTGTGTCGCCATTAAAGTTTTTGGCTATACATGTTTCCAGTATGTTTATATAATAAATAAGCAAACATTTCAAACAGTGTGTCTATATTAAAAAAAACAGTACACTTATTAGGAACATGATTTTAGAACCAATGTGAATGGCTAAAAACTGAATTTTCAAGGTGGTATCAGGTGAAAAATACTGACTGGATTCGTAGTCCAGAAAAATAAAACATTGTGCTGCGTTTATTGATTACTTTACAATTAAAAACTTACCGTAATTCATTCTAAAATGCATGTTGTACTTGCAGCCAAAACAACTGTAAAATAGTTCAGGGAGGTAGTAGCAGGAACATTGTACAATATTGCTAAATTATGATTAGTACAGTAATTATTTATACATAAATGGTGATGAAGCAGTTGGCCAAGCTTCAAGTGGTTATTTGTCTGTAAGGTAGTAGTGATGTAAGTTAGTGTAGATGAGTGTTGTGTGCAGGGAACTGCGTCGGCCAAGGAGTTCTACAAGAGGAACCACCAGTGGACGGAGGGCCTGATATCTGCGGCGAAGTCGGTCGCAGTCGGAGCCCAGCTGCTGCTGTGAGTGTTTCCATGATTCATTGTGGTGACGTCAGTGTTTTTACCAGATAGTAGTGCTAGGTGCTGGTGTAGGGCCTGGTTTAGAGATACCTGAGGCAGTGACATGACGTGCTGCGATTGTCAAGCATATGCAGATAATCATATTGAATATATAGAATAATTGATTGCAACATAATACTGTACACACTAACAGTATCCATTTATTTTTCCATGCAGTGGTAGATCTAGGGAGGAGGGGGGGCAGCCTGCGCCAGGCTAGAAGGGGCGCCAATGGTGCAGAGATTATTTACCCAGGAATGAAAAGAAAGCGGGTGGAGTGCAAATTACAATTCCTGCGTGGGGCGATGAGAAGATTAGGTTTGTCCCTGCTTTTTCAGTCTAGTGTTGAGTTGACAGTACATTGTTATGAATACCTCTCATAAGATAACACGTAATACAATTATACAGTAGCATTTACATTAATTTCACAATTTAATTTTCCTTTTTGATTGTAATGTACGGAATATTATATTGAAGTTATACGCTTTCTGTTTTTGTGTTGTGAATATCATAAAATGATACGTATATTTGCAGCCACTAGTCTGAATAGTAAGAGTGAAATGTTCAACATTTTATAAATACAAATGTTCTGCTAAGTTGCTACTGATGGTTTGAGACTAGTCCTCTGATTTCAATATACAAGTACTACTTTAGCATATTGAGAAACTTGATGATAACCTTGAGATACTGTCCTTGCCCTACTTAGATTAAGTTGTTCCAAACCTTTGTAGGTCTTAACAAGAGCCACGAGCTGAAGGGTGGAGTGTAGATGTTGATGTACGGAGTTGCGTTTTTTAGTGTTTGTCAATGCTGTTTCTTATTCTGGAAGTTCTCGTTGCCATCGAAGGGGCGGAAGTTTGTGTCTTGAGTTATACTTGCCCAAATGCTCAGTGGTGAGATTACTAGGTCGTTTAGTAAAAAAGTCAAACTGCAACTAGAACAGTGCTAATGATATTTCCAGGAGATAATTTGATTAAAGCGGGAAATGCTTGCTAATGAAATTATAAATACCAGCTCAGTTGCACGTCTTTATATTTTCCAGTAAGGCACTTGCAACATGATTTTGCCGCAAGATACAGTTCCTTTTTATAATTCTAGACTACTGGCTTCAGAACAATGAGAGCAACGAACATAAGTTTTTTTTTATCAACAGAAGACAACAAAAGAATTTTTTGTTTGCTACACATTGCCGTAAGTTCACCACGAAATAGTAATGTCATCACAACATACAAGTGATCTGGCTACATAATGAAAACTGTAAAGGGGAAGCTTTCATACATTACTAGTTGCTTCCTTTTCTTTCAACCTTACTACAGAAGTTACTGTGACATGCACTGGCACGTAGCACTTACTTGGCCTCTTATCATACAGTAATTTCAATTTTTTTTTGTCTTAATTAATGTTTTTTTTTTCTTTGTTGTTTAAAACAAATTACGTAGGCCAACGTAACCAGGTATAAGGATGTATACGGCGGGATCCAACCTATTAATTGGGGATGCGAGTAGAGAAATTTACATTAAAATTTTCTTTTTAATTTTAAATTTAACTTTAAAGCAAGAGAAAAGTATAGAATTTTACGTGTCAATTTTATCGGATGTATGTCGTGTTTGGACTCATTTTAAAGCTAATTTAATTTCTAGCAACTTTTCTAAGTAAACTTTTCTTATTTTTTGCTTTGTTTAGATTTTTTGAAATTTCAAGTGGCTTATTAGCTTGCTTCTCCTGGAATAGGATTTATGTGGCAGGCTAGTCGTAGTTCTCTTGCTTGGAAGCACGTACAGAGAAGTGCTGGCTTTTACAATTTAAAATAAGCTCGGCTAGCCAGTGCTTAGAAAGATTTATCTGGCAGGCAGGTCAGAGTTCACTCGCTTGGAGGCACGTACATGGACGTGCTGGAATGCGGGGACTCTGCAGGGCGTTTCTCGACCAACGTGGGTGGTAGTGTCATGTGCAACAACACTGAAAAGGTGGTGATCCGCGACAGATTGAGGACACTGCACATCCCCAATTAATAAACTAATGAATATTTAGCTGGTATAATGGAATTTAACGCTTTGTAAATTTATCAGTATCTATGTTACGTACAATTTTTAGGTTATAAGTATCAATCAACCAGCTTTTTAGGCAAGTTGGATCCAGATGTATCCCTCCGCCGCTCGGCCGAGTAAGTCAGAGTGTTCGCCCGGGAGTTGATTAGTTGGGGCGTCATGGCGGCAGGGAGAGGACGTGTTAAAGTTGGAAGAGGGGCGGTGAAGCTTAGAGGGCGTATCCGCGAGTAAAGGGGGCTGCGTAGCCAGCACTCTAATATGTATTTCTTTTGCGGTGTTTGTTAAGAGTAGTACTCAAGTAAGTAGGTGCAAGAAATAGCTGCACGTGTGAGTATAGCAGTATATTTAAGACACCGTTAGTGGTACCCCGTAGTTTAGGTCGTTTTCCTTTGTGGAGCAAACTGAGGCAGATCACAACCGATAATGAACTGGGACGAACACTCATGACTTAGTGAATTCCGCCACTGGTGTTACCTATTTACGTTCACACTGTAAGACATAAATCACGGGAAAGAATTTTTGTACATTATTGTGCCATGTACGTCTGGTGAACTATTATTAAATGACTGAAAGTTATTAAAGAAATTGGCTCCTTTTTTTTCTTCTATGTAAACTCCTCAGGCTATCCGGGCATATAAATGACGTAGTAGCCCCATCACATTCTGCCGCCCCGAGCAGGGACATCATAACCTCCAAAATATACATATATAAATAGCAACGTGGCGGCGTAGCAGAGACCCATTACATTACATTGATTCTTGTATGTATGCTAACAAAGACAATAGAGAAAATGCCAACACTGGCAGTCTATCTAGTTGCGCCAGCGCCCCTTTTGTTTTCCTGCGCAGCCCCACTTCCTAACCACGACTTCACAACGTCTGCCCTCTCCAGCCATCTTTTCAAGACTCCTCTCTACATCAACAAGTTTGTTCCGATTGACGACACAACTATCCTCCCGTTTGTGGCGAACGTGTGCTGTTGAAGCCACCCGGCGGAGTGATACACCAGGATCCAACTTCTTTTATATAAGTCAGTTGAGAATTTATATCGACAGAAAATTACGTAACACAGTTACAGACAAATTTGCACAACTTTCTATTGCACAGGAACAGCTAAATATTTATTATTTTATTAATTGGGGATATGCTGAGTCATCAATCTGTCGCGGATTACCACCTTTTCGGAGTTCTGTTGCGCCCGGCACTACCACCCACATCGATGACCAGCAGCTCTAGCTGCATTCCAACACGTCTCTGTACTGCCTCCAGGCGTCTGAACTCTGACCTGCCTGCCAAATAAATCTCATTCCAGAAGAAGCAAGCTAAGAGACTACTTGAAATTTTAAGAATCCAAACAAGGCAAAATATAAGGAAAAGTTACTTAGAAAATTTGCTTGAAATTAAATAAGCTGTAAAATGAGTCCAAACACGTTATAAATCAGATAAAATTGACCCGCAAAATTTACAACTTTTATCTTGCTTTCACTGTCAAACCTTACATTTTGAATAAAATTTTACTGTTAACCTCTCGACTAGCATCACCAATTAACACGTTGTATCCCGCCGTATACCTGGCTAAATTGTTAAACAGAAAAAATTTATTTAGAAAGAAAAAAAAAAACAAGTTCTGAAATTACTATATGATAAGAAACCAAGTATGGGCCACGTGCCAGTGCACGTCACAGTACAAAAAATTAAACAATATGCACATGAATTAACTAGAAATACATATTTGTTATACTCATTCATACCCAACTTACAATATCTGTCAGGAAAGCAGTTTCAAAGTATATGAGCCGTGCAACGTGTGATACAACACTACAATACGCAAAGTGAAATAAAATTACCGGCATTATCCGGCCTGAGTAGACCAAAATGTTTAGTCACAATGAACTGTTGGCGTTGCTACGGTATCCTGTAACTTGTTTTTGATTGCGCCAATCTCTAATGCACGACGCTGTGATGACGTACTGCACAATTTCCTGTTTCTTCTGCTTCCTTAATTACTGTTAGCTTCTCACAACTGTAAACTAATGCAATCGTCGTTTTGACATTTTTAATTTCTCAAAGAACTATCAAAATACTAACGTACTTAGTCACTACAAAAACACTTATCTGCTACGCATCGAGAACAATGCTGCCTAAACACGCGACTACTTATCGATCGCGCCTCCAGCTCAGCATTCCTCCTTCTGAATAACTGTGTGCATGTGTACTTAGCCTACTGCGCTGTTGTCAAGTCTCTGCGCATGCCAGTTACCTACCCACGTAGCACGCGGGCTTCAAATACAAATTTTCCACGTAAGCCGCGCCCCCCATTTTTGTGACCCAAATTTTTTTTTGGGGGGGGGTGGGGGGAAGCTGCACGGAGTACATGGACGAATATGGTACACAAAATAAACTCTTATGATGGTGTGTGGTACATGGTTGCCAAACATCAGCATTCTCATTTCTCGTGAAATACACATAGGGGGGGGCTGTGCGGGGGGCCAATCTGCACGGAAATACGGTATTACTTAGCCACCACAGGTTTGGTATAGTTTCACAATGATTTAATTTTTTTTTTCCCAAATTTTTCCAGAAAATTTTGAATTTTTTTTTTTCTATCTTTCTTTCTTTCTTCCTTCTTCTTTCACTAATTTTACTGGAAATTTTAGAACCCTAGGTGGGAATAAGTGTGCATATTTTATATGTGGTAAATATATTTCCACCACGTTACTAGCATAACCCAAGCAGACGTCCTGCCAATGCTAGATGAGACACAACGAATCCCGTTACATGCCTACTGTGCTGAGTCTTTCTACAACCACATCAAATTATATTGACGTTACGTTTTATTCGTTGTGCCCACGATAGCTCGGTTTATGGTTTGTTGATAAATATAGATCACTTGATTTCACCCACCCATCTGTCAAAGTTAACTTTTATAAAGGAACTCGTAAATTCATCAATTGTTACATTTATTTTCCAGAAGGTTTAAAGGTGGGTAGGTTACAGTTCATAACATCTGGCACCGGTTGTACATATATAATACAAATATAAATTACTTATCAAGCGATGCTTAGGTACCATGATTCTCTTGTTTACCGTCAGGTTTGTATGCTTTATGTTCAAGCCAATTATTTGATAAATAGATTGACGAAGAAGGAAAATAAAATCATAACAAACTACTGGGATTTGCTTCCTTGTTTTATCCCTGCAACAACCACCACCAAAATAGTTACGTAAACTAAAATATCAACTAGGCTATCTTGATCTATTTGTCTGCTAACTATGCCAACACACTCGAGGCCTCCTTGCCTATCTCGCCAACATGCGTCTCCTCGCTCGTGCCATCCCTGCAAGACTGTTAAATCCTGCACTGTCATGGTAGCTAAGGTACCCCTCTGCAGAGTGATACAACAAGATCGAAATCCGCCAATGACAGCAAAGTTACATTTAAAAATAACAAAATTTTTCAAATATTTAATATATAGATTTTACATCAAAACAATAATGAATACTGACACAAATACATCAATTGGGAACAAAAGATGCACTTCAGCGGAACTACTTTCGCGGAGCCATACCCTAAGCAAACCCCTGAAAAGGCTGACCAACATGTGTCAAAACCTACGTCATAAAGAAATTCCATGAAGCAAGCGATCAACCACGTCGGCGCCAGAAATCCTATAACCTGGAGAAGCTTGCAACACAAGAAGTTACTCACTTCACCAGGAAAATTTAATAAACTATTAAAAATTGCCATAACTTAAAAAATTAAAAATTTACCAAAAAAGTTATATCAAGAAAAATAATTAAATTCTACTATGGTTAATTTCCAATAAATTAAACAAAAAACTCTACTCTAAAATTCCTGATTGTATTTTATATTTAAACTTTAAAAACTGAATTTAAATTACTCAGTCCCTAATTACTAAGTTATTGAATCCCGTTGTGTATCATCCAACATCTGATGAAACAATAGTAAGTAAGGCACATAGCTTGTAAGTAAAGATATAAATTAAAATAGAAAAAAAATGTTATACAAATTTAAATAGGTAGAGGAAAGTGTCTGCACACTTCACACTACGTCTTGCGTATTGGATATTACTAAAATATTCTCAGTGTTCAAATATTTGTGTATGTCAGTTTTCATGGTAGTCTGTTGAACTGTGTAGAAGTTTATATGAGCACAGCACCATAGTGCCGAGTTAAGCAAAATGGAAATCACTAAAATATTTTCAAAGTTCAAATATCTATGTGCACCAATTTTCATGGTGATCAGTTGAACAGCGTAGAGGTTGATGCACTGCAGTGTTGTCTAGTGGCTAGTTGACGGGTTAGAGTAAAATTGATAGCATAAAATCTCAGTGAAAAAATACAAACTGTACTAAGTTTATATGCATACCTACACACATACATGCATGCATGCATACATACCTACATATGTAGTTAGCTACCTACCTACGTACATTTAAAATATGTACATTTCATATTATTATTTTAATGCTCCTTTCTTCGATATTACGAACACAGTGCATCAGTTTCACTTTGTTGTAGTTTTATCTTGTGTATTGCTTACTTTTATTCCATGCCAAATGGTGACTTTCGTATGCTAACAAACACTTACCCTGCTCGACAGCAGAAGAAATGAGGAGTTGACAGAGAAGATGTTATCCTAAGTCCTTGGATGCATGTAAGCAATACACTGTTTACTAATACTGTACAACACGTGAAGCTGAAATTTTGTCCTTCCCCCCAATCCTTGTTGGTTTTTGTAAACACCTTGGTTCATTTATTGTGTAGTCTATACAGAATAACTGTGCCTGATGTTTGACATTTCTCTTGTGAGAAACATGCCCAACAGCTGCATTGTGTTCACCCTTCAAACTACCTTGATTTCCTGAAAAAGCACAATGTGTGTTGGCCTGCTTGGAGACATGTTTAAAGGTCAATACAATGGAACTGCCAGGCATGTTTCTCAGACGAGAAATGTCAAAATCAGGCAAACTTATATTGTA
The DNA here is from genome assembly GCA_003012365.1 of Medauroidea extradentata. NCBI lineage: Eukaryota > Metazoa > Arthropoda > Insecta > Phasmatodea > Phasmatidae > Medauroidea > Medauroidea extradentata. The sequence continues at coordinate 13,231 of PNEQ01001576.1, read as the reverse complement.
CAGACTATAACATGTACACAAACTCAAACTTCATGGCAAAGAGAAAGGGTGTCTCAGCTGCTTAAATTGATAGTCTGTCGCTGTCTAACGTATGAACAGCCTTTTCACTCTTTCTAGTTATTCGTCTGTTGTTGCTGTTTACCATATATGATGTTGAGTGTGGTGTGGCATGGTGTATGTTTGTAGGACGGCGGCAGACGGGGTAGTGAGCGGACAGGGCCAGTTCTCCCGTCTGGTGGTGGCGTCCCAGGAGATAGCGGCTAGCACGGCCCAACTGGTGGTGGCTAGTCGTGTCAAAGCAGACCGCCACAGCCCCAACCTGGCGGCACTCTCGCAGGCGTCCCGCACTGTCACTCAAGCCACCGGTACTGTCGTCGCCACCACACAGGCCTGCTCCCAGCTCGTGCAGGAGACCGGTGAGTGTATCTTGTCTGTCATACCAACCACCTACCTACCAATCTGTAACTCTAGCAACTTAGCAAGTTACAGTATATTATCGGTACTCTTACAATTAAGGTACCATATGTACTTGCATAATGACTGCACCCTTATTTTGAAAGGCTCATAGAATAATTTCAATAAGAAAACTTGCATCTGACTTTTTCAACTGGCGAGACAATAGTGTGTGATGCACATGAACAGATTAATGAGATTCCTTGAATTTTTATTTTTTATTTTAATTATTATTTATTATTTATCCTGCACCCCAGAAATCTCTTCCTTTATTTTGGCCGTGCCATAGACAAGTAAATACGAAAAAATGTGTACACTTAATTTTACACCAAAACGAATCTTAAAATAATTTCTTTGAAAACTACAGTAGCAACTTTTTCATAGTTTTTAAAATGGCAGTAGGGTAATCTAAAATAGCCCTAATTATTTTTTATATCTTGTATATGTGTGCAAATAGTGGATTTTTGTGTTTCATTATTTTTTAATTGAATATTAAAATTGTTCATTGCAGTGTGAATAGTTTATAAATATTTATTTTGGCATTGGAAAAACAAAAAAAATTCTCTTTTAACACTAGGCAAAAAATATCTTAATCTAGGAGCAAAGTTCTATATTTGAACCCATTTAAGAGCACAACTTATTACTGTAGTTAATGTTTTGCTACGGTGGCACCCTCTACAAGATGTATATTCTTGACAAGATGCCACAAAATAATATGAGTACTAGGCATAAAAAATAAACCATCTGGCTGCTAACTGTGCAAATATAACATTAAATTATCACAGGTAAGTTATGCGAGCATTGTCAGAAGGTTAAATTAACATTAATTCTCAAAAATTAAATTAGACGTAATGACTTTCCTACAATTCATTCGTTATAGGGCTAGGCTAGAATAGATGGACTGAAGTGTAACTTACTAGTGAAATTTTCAAAATGAAATTGAATATACAAACAGTGAAATGTAAAACATGCAATGTAGAAAAGTATATTCCAAATTCTGTTCTTTTTGAGAATGTGTTTTGTTTACTCATTGAAATGGTGGGGAGCTTGAAGATTTTATTTTCAGAAGAAAACAATTTTATCGCAAGTAACTTACAACAGCCAACCAAATCAAGCGAAGCAATACACAATGTACTGTTTCAATATTTTAAGGTGCATAAACAAATTCTTCCCCACAAAAATGGCAAAGTATCACAAAAAAAATTTACCTTGAAAAGTGAACAAATACTGTTCTATTTTTAGATAATGTTGTTCATCACGCCTTGCGACTTCTGGTGTGATAATGTAGATGATAAAAACATGCATATGACACTGGAGACAGTCGTAGGCTGTGAATGACAAAATAATAAACAAACGGATGAAGATTCTTTTTCCCAAATCTTTGACTGTTATTTAAATAATATGGCTTCAAAGTTGGGAAGACAGTATTTCGTGATTAGACTTAACGAAAAGTAATTAATGGCAACTATGCAATTATTTGAATAAATAAACCACTGACATTTGAATTTAGTGCATGTGTGTGTGTGTGTGCATGTGTGCGTGCGTGCGTGCGTGCGTGCGTGTGTGTGTGTGTGTGTATATATTTATTCCTGTTCACTAAACGTGCTCAGTATTGAAGATGGGTAGACGCTTGAATGGTAGACGGTAAACATTTTACAACCATAGGTGTGCAATTTCGCTAGCAGAAATTTACCACGGTACATTACAGATAATTTCGTGGTACTGTAATAGCGAGTATTTAAAAGAATATATTTCACTTAAATATAGTAACTTTTGTCTTTATAATAATGTGGAGAACTACTTTTCACCTATGACACATTTAACTGGCTTTACTTCCTCGTCAAAGCCCACTCTGCACGCGGTGAAGTGAAACAAGATTGCATCGGCTTGAGCGTTGAGCTGTATTCATGTCTGCCTATTTGTTTACTATTTCAGTGGTCAGGTACAGTGTCAAAACTGTGTATTGTACTTTTTTCGTGTTTGAAATAAGCTAAAATTATTTATTTATTATGCCCGTATTAAAAGAAAGCTAATGCATGAACTGACTTTGAGTCACAACTGAAAGTAATCACGAGATATATGGATGCAATTATTCAAACTGTGTAACTATGGTATTCAGACTTCAAATGTGAATAGTTTATACATAAAATGCTATTCTCAACTGTTCACATTTTTTAACATTTGTACAACCTGAATCTTTTGTAAGTATTTTACTTAATGTAATGACAGCAGAATATGTATTTTGGTAGATTAAGAATCTTTCACATATTTGTTTTTGTGCCTCTTTCTTGGAAGTTTCATACACTGTGCACAAAGTTTCACTATATAATGGTTTTGGTCATGTTTAAATGTTCAAATGTTTGCATGCCATGTAGTGTGTTTTGGCAGCTAAAATCATCTTATCCTTGTTTAAGAGTAGGCTTCACAATACGTTGAAGTAGAGGACTAATAAAACACTTGTAAACTTTATTAAAATTACTGTCTGAATTCATGCAGTTGAAATTTTCGCCTCGCCAGGTACTGTATCTTCTCAATTTTTCATGTGACATTTGTAGCACGTTTCTTGCTTGCTGCCAGGTAGTGATGTACTCATACATTTTGCAACACAATTTCTTGATGGGACTATGTATTCTGTAATGTTGATATGTAGTAGGTTGAGCTAGCAACACAAACGAATGTGCATGTTGCAGAGGACCTGGACGTATCGGGGCTGTCGCTGCACCAAGCCAAGCGTCTCGAATACGAGTCCCAGGTTCAAGTGATAGAGTTGGAGGCGTCTTTGCAGAGGGAGCGTGAGAGACTCGCTGCACTACGCAGGCATCACTATCAATTGGCCGCAGACGACTCCACCTCGACACAGGTGACCACTTCTAGTCATCTAGTCCTACTTATTTCAAACCTAATACGTTATTTTCTAGTAAGAACCACTCATTTCTGGCCTACTGTTTCACTACTTATTTTCAGTTCATGAAACTATGAAATCTACAATGTTTAGAAGTCGAAAATAAAAAATTAAGTAGGATCCCTACAAAATAGTTTTGGCAACTTTGTTAGCAACTATTTAGCCATGTGATTTCTGATAAACTATATATTGTTGGCACAATGACTTACCCTCCCCTCATTTCCCCCTTCCCAACCCCATCCCTCTTTCACACCATCTTTTCCCTCCTTCCCAACAACTTCCCTCTTCCCATCCATTATTTCCCTTCCCACCCCTTCCCTCTTTCCCCTTATTCTTTTCCACTCCCCTCCTTTCCCTTCCCTCTTTCCACAAATCTTTTCCACTCCCCTCCTTTCCCTTCCCTCTTTCCCCAATTCTTTTCCACTCCCCTCCTTTCCCTTCCCTCTTTCCCCAATTCTTTTCCACTCCCCTCCTTTCCCT
>PNEQ01001575.1:12409-28097 GCA_003012365.1 Medauroidea extradentata | reverse complement strand
CTACCCTCTATGTTCCTTCCCTGAAGTGAAATTAAATTTTCAGGGTCAAACCTAAAATATAAGACCCTTTCGCACAAATCTAGAATAGCACGGGTATCAGTCAAAAAATTTAATCCTAATACCATCTGGTTAACCAGCTTAGGAATGACCCAAAACTTTCGTGTCCAAGAATATTTATTTAATTTAAAGTGTAATTTAACACTCGTCCTAACCCTATAACTATTCTATTCTGCTGCATATGGAATTATTAGCCCAGCACTGTTGGAGGTGCAGGGAACCGTCCAATGCAACGAATTTGACTGCGAGTATATGAGGATTTCCAGCAAAGGAAATCGCCTGAGCTTCGTCGTGTTTGTCAACGGAAAACTGTGAGTTCTGTCTATCCATATTATTTCTGTTCCCTTTTTTATATGAAGAAACTGCCACTCATCACTGTAACTCTACATTACGTCACCGGTTAACGAGTGCTCAACACTGCAAGCCATTTTACAAGTCTTTAGACGCCCCTCCTTCCATATCCACGAACTACACACAAATGCTATCGGGACTTTTAGTGTGGTCACGAAAGACAATAACTTTCAACGACGTCACATATCTCTTGATTGTATTATAATACATATATATTATTTGTTAGTGTGTATGTTGTATCATGCAATTTAATATGTTGTATGGTAGCCTGCATAATATCAGAGGCATATAAAAGTTTATTTTGGCATTTTGCAAGTTACAAATTTAGTTTGCCTTATTTGTAACATGCCCCCTTGTTACCATTCAATGATAACTTTTCAAATATGCACATAGGATTAAAACAGCATTAAACAAAATACTATTTAACGTAATTGAACCCTGCTATGAGGACTTCAGGTTGTTTGACGTAATGCTGATTAACAAGGTTTATTCGTACAGCAGGCTTAATTATTATTCATTCCTTTTTTTTTTTTTTTTTTTTTTTAACAAACTGTAATGTGGTTCAAGACACTACATTATCTAACAGACATACTTCTAAAAAAAATTATCTTGGCTTATTAAAAGATAGTTAACTATGAATAAGAGGCACTTTCTACCTGAAAGGCACTTTTTAATATTGTGAAGTCACGAGATACTAATTAATTTCTCCCATAACAAATGTGCTAAAAATTGTTCAGAATGTTACATAAAGTGGTATTAGAATGTTGCCATGATGTACTGCATTACATTCGCAAACAAAGACGTGACTTTATAACCTTACAGCACTGGCACTTGCACATTATTAACTACACACTGTAGATTCACGTGTAGAGTAATGAAGAATTTTTTACTGAGGACACACTATGTAAGTCAGCCACATTTAATAGCATATTCGCAAACTTCAACTTTTTTTTTCTAGTGAGAAAAAAGTTTATTTTTGTAAAGTAATACAACTGTCAGCAAAATAATTAGTGTCATGTTTTGTCTGGTTAAATAGTTCAAGTAAAATATCTGGACAGTTTTCACACAGGTATGAAGTTAAAATACACAGCAATTGATTAATAGTAACAAATATGTACTTAAAAAATTAAATTTTTAATATTCAAGATTGCTGTAGTTGAAAACATGTTTAATTTTATATTTGTAATGAACAGCTTTCAAATAACCCTTTTGCTCATTATACTTTGTATCAAGAATGCTAGTACGACACACATGGCATAGTGCTGCACCCTGTAATGATTCTGAGCAATCTCCCTAACCAAAGAATTCACAATAGCATAGCACCATTAAATTTTGTCCCCAATATAAGCTCAGTAACAAATTCCAACTTTCATGAAATGTTACATTAACACAGTTTTACAATAGAAAATTTTTATAATAAGTACTTTAATAAAATATTCGAGACTGACATCGGTGAATATAATTTTGCTAGATAATAACATATAATTGACTGGCAAAACGTGCATTCATTACCCTTCCATTTATTTTAAATTTCATCCTTTCACCTTAATTTTTCTGGAAAAAAAAAAATGTTTTTTGTTCTTGAGTGATATACGACAAACAAAGCCAAATTTAATATAAATACAACGGCTTTATTTTAAAAACACTGGCAGCAAATACAATAAGTTCAAAAAACAAATAACGTGTGGTTCCTTAACACAACATAAAACATGAATAAAACACTTACATTAACATATAAAAAATATTTGCAAAATCAGTCATCTACTCATTTTCTGTATCATTAATAACAGCTTCAGTGCCTTCAGGGTCATGGGTAATCGCCGAGTCCCTAGGTGTTGCACGCCCAGTGATCCTGCGAATGGCCCACATCACTGGCACATTATTATACAGTGCCATTCCAATTATTAGGAGTATAAAGCCAACCACCTGCAGCCAATGGAAGTCTTGCCATTTAAGAGCCAAAGACACTGCCCAGATGATCAGTGTTCTCACACTGTCTAGAACCATTCGTGTTGTAGCTGACATTTCTTTGGTTACACTTACTCCAGCAAAATTGAAGAATGCTATGCTTACAACAGTACCTAACACTGCAACAATTATTAACTGGTTGTGAGCCATTTGAACAAATGCTTCGAGTGCATCCTCTAAATCACCTCGTGAATTATCAGCAAAAGGAACATATATAAAGTAGAATGGTATCTGTAGAAGGCCCAATATTGTAAACCCAAAGAGACCTTCCCAACCAACTGCTTGTAGAGGAGGAATATCCAGACCAGAAACAAATTTTTCCTCTAGTACCATTTGTGTGGCAGCAACCACCTGTGCTGCAATAATCAGCAGATCACCTATTATGAGTTTATCTGTGGTGTGAGAATCAGGTGGGGCTGGAGTCGTAGCAACAACAGTAAGAGTGCTATTGGAATGGTGATTATCGCTGGGCATCAGGAAGTCTGACAAACCAACTAAAGCAAGGCCAAATATGACAAACAATATTCCACACCACTCCCTCAGCACAAGTCGTCTATGCAGAAACAGCATTGAGAAAATCCCAACAAACACAATCACTGCTCCTCTCAACATCTGAAAAGAAGCATAGGTCAGATTCAAACCCACATACATTGTAGAGGTAGCAGAACAAGTAAAAATTTATTTTCTGCCTATACTGTCTGGCAGGCCCATCACTAAAAAAATGTAAATGCAGTACTTCCGGAAAATTTTCTTTCAAGGAGTTCAAAACTGGATTTAAATATGCCCATACAGCTGGAGGTCCATGCTCAAGAGTTGGAGAAATGCTACAAAATGTAACAGGATCTGGCTGTCCCTGATGATGAATTACTCCAGTATGAAGACTGGCCTACTGTTATAGAAGACTGTGCTTGCATGGTGCACCCAAGTTGTAGTTTTCCGAAAAATATATTTGTGTTAATGTATTCGTTTGTCTGGAGATTTTCTGAAGGTTTGGTACTGATGAATTATGTTAAACTGATGTTTAGCAATGATATTAGCCTGAAGATGGAATGTTTTGCAAAATTCTTCTTTAGTTAAAAGATTCTCTTCTTTCATCGTAAGTTGGACTGTAAATTTTTTGGCTGTCCCATCACTCACATTCAGTTTCTGCCTTTCTTCTTGTTTAGTTGTCCACTGTGGAATTTTTACCATAAATTCTATCTTCTGTAGATGGAAGGTTCAATTTGGTTTTTTTATTTTTGCATATTTTACACTCATTGTAACAACAATCCTTATTAGTCTCCTTATATGTCACTTCTTTCGGAAGGCTAGTTACACATTGAGCTGTTGTGAAGGACAAATAATTACTAACTTCCAGTAACATACAACAGTTTTCACATGTTCTGCACAAACATGTGTCACTGTCTTTTTGGGTTGGTGCAACAACCCAAAAAGGTCGAAGACAAGTAAAACTTGTGTACGAGATTTTCATGTTAGGATACTCCTTAGTGAACTGTTTGTGCTTAACATAAGCACTGAATCATTTAGAAGACATTTATGCATCTTTACTTTGTTTTTCGTTACAGTCAGTTTTTTTCCATTAGTAACACGAACTAATGTCATCACGGAGGAAAAATCTATGCACTTATTCAATAAAAGGACTCAATTTTGCTGGTTTCTGCAGTGGTTTTCTCTTCAATTTGTTGTGAGAAATTGATACCCCTGATCGTAGCAAGCCCAACATATTATACTTCTTCAAAACTTATAAGCCAATCTCGCAAGTCTCATATTTTCTTCTTCTCTGTGTCTCTTGCTGCGACTTATGTTGTTGTTTACTTTTACAGAATCCACAATAGTCTGGTTGAAAATAAGTTGCCGCCTTATATTTTCAGATGCCAGGTTCCCACTGAGTTGTTTGTTTACTGTGGTCCTAGGTGAATCTTCTACTGGAATGTTCCTCGATTTCATTCACCTAGAATTTAGTTTCTACAGTTTTTCTATTATTCTGTTGGTTTTTTTCTAATTTGGCTGAAAGAAGTTTGTTTTGCCTGTAACAAGCTAATCTGTCTCTTCTCATTTTCCGTTGTTGCTAATTTATTCTTCTGTCATAATCTCTGTTGTCTTTCCCTCCAATGTTTTCTAATTTTTTTCTTATCTCTTCTGTCATAATTTGCAATAACTTTTACTGCCCCAGCTGCTCTCTTTTTCAGGTATTCAGCACATTTTTCCGGATCTGAATTAATATTTTCAATGAATTTGATCTGCCGTTCACAAGTATTATGTGCAACTGAAAAACATATAATTTATATTAAACTTAATGACGATACGTGGTTAAGAGAGGTGACTTTGGTCCCTTTTTTGCCACAACATAGGGCCCACATTTTAATGTACGATCTAAAGTTTTTAATCAGGAACATTGAATGAGCAATCATAGCAGCCTAAGAATGGAGTAAGTAATTACCTATCAATTACATATATAAAAAAGTAATTAAAGGAGTCAAAGCCACCTAAATTGATAAAATCTTGTAATTATTCCAAGAATGTTGTACTGTCTACATTAACATTCAGAATTGGGTAATTGTAATGTATGAACATTTATTATGGGAAGAAAATGGAATACAGCTATTCACTAGTAACATCTGATCTTCACGAAAAAATTCGGAGTAATTTAGAATTTTTTTAATCAAATATTAGCTTAGTATAACTCAAACACTTTTGGTCATTTCTATTTGAAAACATTTCCAACTTGACTGGCTAACAACTTAATTAACAAAAATGTTATGTCAAATTGACTATTATGATTGATGAACAGATGTGAGATATGTGTAACTGTTAAAATCATGAGGCTGGAGCTAAGCTAATGTTTTTCAAAATTAACCTTTAAGAATTCTTTTAACAAAAATTGGGTGTCCCTACCAGATAAATAATATATTTGCAAACTAGTTATGAGGATTTTGTAATTTAGACAAATCTGTATACTAAAGTATGAGAAATACATAACACTACTGGAGTTCAATGTTTTTATTTTCACGTTCAACCGAAATTACAACTTCAATTTATTGTAGTAGAAAAGTAAATTTAGACGGACATAAATTGTTGGTGAGAAAATACTCTGATTTGTGTAATGATGGTCAAGTAGCCTACAGTGATTTTATTGCTAAGCAACAGTATTTAACTTCATAAAATATATTTATTTAATATCAAATTAATCAAACTTCCTCATTACTTGAAAATTTATACTATCACCCCAAAACATTGTCACTGGTCTAACAGACAAACTGTTAGACCAGTGACTGTTACGCCAGTGACATTTTGTAAAGAGTGCTCAACAACAACACATCACTGAATCATAGAGGTTTGATACTATTGTTACAGCGAGATAATACAGTAACATTCAATTTATTATTTACGCTGTAAAGTGTTTTGAATAACTACACAAAACAATTGGTTATACCAGTGACACACAATTAATATACTCACCTGAATCACTGAAAATAAGTTATAAATGTAATCATATAGATTCTCAAATCTTTCTTGCTGCAGCTATTTTGAATTCTGTAGAGGCGACAGGAGGTAAATAAACAAGATGGCTGAACGGCTTGGTTGTGTACATAAGTACTCTGTTATTCCTACCTTATCCAGTTATTAGGATGACAGTACATGGTGGCAGCGGTGGTTCCCGGGCAGTTTAAGTGTATACGTACGTGTTTGCCAATTAATACACACTAGAAGAACAGTAATGTCGACAGAAACGGCTGCTGGTGAGCTGGGTGGGGTAGCACCTAACCTACATCCGCCTCCAGCTATGGACTTTGCAGCCCCGGCAGCGTGGGAAGCATGGGAAAGAAGATTTTCCAGGTACATGTCTGTAGCCGGTCACGGGAAAAAAAAGGATGAAGAAAAAATTGATTTGTCGTTATATGTTATGGGCGACCGAGCCGAAGAAATTTGGGCACAGTTCCAACCCCCACTCACTACTTATGAGCAGGCTTTACAAGCTTTCCAAACATATTTTAACCCTAGGAGAAACATAATATTCTAGCGTTTCCGGTTCAATTCAAGGTCACAGTTGCCAGGCGAGACAGTTGCAATGTTCATCACGGCGCTCCATACATTAGCTGACAATTGTAACTATGGCAGGTTAAAACCAGAGCTCATAAGGGATAGAATTGTAGTGGGTATGACGGACACAAAAGCTAGTGAGCAGCTTCAGCTGAAACCAGAACTAACCCTAGAGCAAGCAATTCTTGCAGCTAAGCAAGCTGAACTCCAGAGTAGCCAGTCTGCAGAACTACAGAAGGACCAGCAGAATCGTCGGGTGGAAGTGCATCGTGTACACACAGATACCAGATCTGTGAAGTCCACATTCTTCAGGCGCCATCCAACATATCGGGATGATATCCAGACTACAAGCCAATGTCCGTTCTGTGGCCTTAAAGGTAATGAGCGTTCCAAGTGTCCAGCAAGAAATGTGAAATGTTTCAACTGTGAAAAATTAGGTCACTGGGCATCTGTATGTAAATCTAGCAAAATTGGGTGCAGCAGTTCTCAAGTTCGCCTGGTGTCGGAAACAGGACCCGTAAATGAAAACGACAATGAATACTTTTTGGGCAGTTTAGTGATTGGGTCAGGGGGTATCAGGAAATGGACAACCTTGGTTTATATTACTAACTTTAAGGTTAGAGTAGACTTTCTTATAGACACAGGAGCAGATATAACTTGCGTGCCTCCAGAAATGATTCCAGAGGAGTTCAGAGAGCAAATGAGACAGTGCACAAAGTTCATCTCAGGACCTGATGGCAGACAATTGTCGATCAAGGGCTGTATAAAACTAGAACTCCAGGGCTGTGATAAGCAGTGCAACACAGAGGTATATGTTATTGAGGGGTTGAAAACACCTATATTAAGGAGACATTGTCTGCAGTGTTTAGAAATTGTCAAATTTGTAGGTGAAAATTGTATACTATCTCACATATCTGCACCGGATAAAATAGCAAACACACGTGTTCAGGTGCCTTTAGAGTTTCCGAGAGTAACCAAATGATTGGGAAAAATTAAAGGGCAAGTGAAATTAGTTGTACAAGAGAATGCAAAACCATTTGTGCAATCAGTTCCTAGAGTGGTGGCTTTACCCCTGTTTGATAAGCTCAAAGCGGAACTTGATAGATTAATTAAGTTAGACATTATAGAGCGAGTAACTGAGCCTACTGAGTGGGTGGCTCCTATTGTAGTAGTGCCCAAGGGGGATGTGGTGCGCATTTGTGGTGATTACACTGAGTTAAATCCATTTAACAGCCATCCTCATATTCTATTACAGGTGTGGAAATTAAACTGGCACAACTGAAAGGGGCTAGAATTTTCTCAAAAATAGATTGCAACTCAGGGTTTTATCAAATGGCATTAGACGAAGAGAGCCATCGCCTGACCACCTTTATTACGCCATTTGGAAGATATTTGTTCAAAAGGTTACCCTTCGGTATTAAGAGTGCTCCAGAACACTTCTCCACGAAAATTGCTCAAGTTCTAGAGGGTATTTCAGGGGTAGTGTCTCATGTAGATGGTATACTAGTATTTGCAGAAACCATTGTAGAACATGATGAAACACTGAGAATGGTTTTGCGCAAATTGGAAGAGGCTGGTATCACACTCAACACCAGTAAAAGTTGCTTTGGGGTCACTACGGTCAAATACTTAGGGTTTGTGCTATCTGCCGACGGTATTATCATAGACCCAGAGCGAATTGAAGGCATTAGTAACTTCCCTCAACCTACTACAAAAAATGAACTGCAACAGTTCCTAGGCCTAGTAAATTTCTCAGCACAATTTCTTCCTAACAGATCACCTGTTTTGGAACCCTTATTTGCACTGCTCAAAGAGAACACAGAATTTGTCTGGGGAGAATCTCAGCACACTGCCTTTAAAAAAATTAAAACTATGCTCTCAAATGCACCCACTTTAGCCTTCTTTGACCCCAACCTGGAAATCATTTTAAGCGCTGATGCCAGCTCATTTGGTTTGGGGTGCTGTATTCTCCAACAATCCGGTAGCTCGAGGCAGGTCATAGCATATGCCTCCCGCACCCTTTCTTCAACGGAAAAGAGGTATTCTCAGATTGAAAAGGAGGCTTTGGCTCTGGCATGGGGGGGCTGAAAAATTTCAGCAGTATTTATTAGGCATACCCATCATTCTAGAAACGGACCACAAACCATTATTACAGATATTACAGACTAAACCCATAGATGAATTGTCACCTCGACTCCAGCGCTTTAGGATCCGCTTAATGCAATATGAATACACCATCCAATATGTGCCAGGGAAGGACTTAGTGGTTGCAGACTCCCTCTCTCGCAACCCAGGAAAGTCGTCCCCAACTGAAAAGGACGAGGAATTAACTCAAGAAGTGGAGGCCTTTGTCCGACAGGTTGTGGCAGTTTGTCCAGTTAAGGACGAGTTTTTGGAGATTATTAGACAGGAACAGAAAAAGGATCCAATTTGTGTAAAACTTACGCTTTATGCTCAGACTGAGTGGCCAGAGAAAGGGGAACTATCTGAGGAAATGCGGTCATATTACCAATTTAGACACGAGATCACTGTAGAGGAGGAGTTGTAACTTTAAAAGTACACGTCTGGTCATACCTCCTCCTATTCAGCATAAATGTTTGCATTTTATTCATGCAGGACATCAGGGAATCACAAAATGCAGAGAAAGAGCGAAAATGTCGGTATGGTGGTTAGGGTTGTCCACGCAGTTAGAAAACCTAATACGAAATTGCCCTACCAATACAGCCAACATGATTAAAACAATAGTTCTGGAAATAAATTTCCCTGTGTACATTTTTGTACATGTTTATGTTCTGTTATACCAGTGACACATTTTCTCTGGACATTTATAAAAAGTTTCTATATTTAAAGACAAAAATATAAACTGAATATTAATTTCATAAATTCAACTGTTGATATTTACTGTTTCTTTTCATATCCTGTTTCAGAGACTACAATAAAATTAAAACACACAAAATTATAACTAAAAGGATAACTGCAATATGGGGACAAAATTGAATCCATGTAAAAACACACACATTAAGTTTTTAAAATTATTTATTCGTGTTGTCCATTTAAGCTCCAGCTGTTATTATTGCCTGCTTGATGGAGTAAAGTTCATTCAATAACATGCAACATACAAAATAGAAATATATAAAACAGAACTAGTTTTATACATCTCGGACCAAAATTTCTATTTATTTTGAAAATGACCCACATAGTATTTAAGCCATTCAGATGCACCCAAATCTCTACAAACCAGCCTCTAGTTCAATAAACTCCTATTAATGAAGCTAACTCTCTAAAATACTTGGGACTAACTATAGATACTCTCTTAACATGGCTGACCATTGCAATCACATACTAAACAAAATACTCCCAGCTATAGGTGCAATAAAAAGGCTACAAGAATTTGGAGTGCCTTCCAGAGTTAAACACCTAACCTATTACTCATTAGTCCATAGTCACTTACATTACCTGTGCGCTGTCTGGGGCTCGGCTAGGCAATACATACTCAAACCCATACAAATTGCGCAAAATAAAGCACTAAAGGTTGTATTTGACCTGTCTAGATACCATCATTCACTAAATTTGTACACTAACCACAAAATTCTACCCATCAGAGGTCTATATATATTCAATATTGTTCAAGAAATTTATGACATGCTGCAAAAAAATAAACCTACCAAGTTACAGTCTCATATGTACTTCAGTAGGAAATCAGGTAACCTGCACCTAAAACATGTAAGAACTAATTACAGGATGTCTGCCCTTACTTATGCTGGATATAAACTTTTCAACTCCATACCGAAAGACGTCGAGATGATAAAAAGGAAAGGAACGTCTAAAAAAAGATGAAAGACTGGATCATCAGAGATATAAGGGATTGAGAAAATATACTATCCCCCTAAGTCTGAAATTACTACAAGTATGTGCCACCATATCAACACTCAGATCCCTCCATGATGTTACATTCTTGGCACATTGCAACACAATTATTACATTAACTCAGTAACAAACTAGTAGTACACACAAGCCTATAGTGACTATGTTAGTGTGCCTAAGCATCAAGTACATGTATCTTTAACAGTATTGCAGTCTTATGTAATTCAACTTGTGAAATAACGCCCAGCAGGCTAAGTCTGCTATTGTATATTGGTATATTATCCAAACTAGGGCCTAGTGTGTTTTTTAAGTATACCTGATTATTTTTCTTTGAATTTTGGTTACCTACACAATTCACTGACCTCCAGTGACTTGTCAACTGGTAAGATATATTATACAGTTCATCTCTGTTGTATTCCTATAATGTTCTTTTATATTTAGGCTACTCTATGCATCTTTATCTCTGTTAACATAATATGATCTTGTCATGTAGTGTGTATAAGTGTGTGAAATAGTGGGGATATTGGAATAGCTGGCAATTATGGTCGCGACAGTTGTCACGACTGCGCAGCAGTCATGGCCGAGATTCTGTCATGATCGGACGGGGACAGTGACGTACTTACCGAGTGATATTGATGTGCACAGTTAACCGTGTGTATTACAGTAGATTAGAACACTTGATCTTCCGCATATGTGAGACATAACAGATCTCATTTGTAGTTGGTTGTATGTGATCTCACTTGTAGGTACTTAGGCAGTGTCCGAACTCACCTGAAGTATGCACTTGTGTGCACATACCCCCAGAAGTGACATCACAAGGACTGTCCGAACTGGAAGTGAAGTACATAAGTACGCAAGGGAACGAATGTGTGTACTTCTCCTTGGCAACATGATTACGGTGGAACTGACAACCAAACAATTCAGTGGCTATTTTAGCCACGGTAAATATATTGTAACTTTATAAATTTTGCCTCCCTCCGTGATTTGCGTAATTGTACTGCATAATATAACATGAATCACAATAAATTTAATAAAAATGTTCCTAACACCAATGAACATATATTGTATGACTATGTCAGCCCATAACATGAAATAACTTAATCCACTAGCCTAATTATTTTAGATGCATACCGTATATACTCGTGTATAGTGCGCCCTCGTGTATAATGCGCACCACGATTATTGCAACAAGTTCCAGGGAAAAAAATTATGTGCCTTGCTAGAACGTAAAAAATCGTGAAGCAGCAGGGAGGCTACGGTGGATTTGCTTGGGTGGAAGAGGAGGGAAGGAACTGTGGCTAACAAAGAAAAGAGAGAGGAAAGATGACTGACAGTGTCTAGAGTGTGATGGGCTAAGAGGATGAGGGTGATCGGGGGGTGGCTTGTGTCCGCAGCTGTCTACAGATAGCCGGCCAAGGTCGCTAGCAGCCAGCAGCCAGCTCACGTCTGCCTGGACAACACTCCCCCTTCCACACTGTGCTGTGTCCTGTCCACTGCTTCCAACATGCCCTCCCCCCTCCCCAGGCCACTCCCCACTCCCCCAGCCGACCCCAAAACGAGATAACGTGCCATGACAGCAGAGCAAGCTTGTCTTTTTTATTTACTGTCCGACGTGCTAGCAGAAAGAAAGGCTCAGGAATGCGGCAGGGGGTGGCTACAAGCAGAGGACTGTAGGGCCCCAACCACCACCCTGCCTCGCTTTCCCTCTCCGTGGGAGGAAGGGGAACAGTGTTGTCCTTTTTTATTCCTTTCCTTCCTTTCCTTGGAAATATGGTTATCACAAGACGTCAAAATTAACTTCTCATATTGCTTCCGCCCACCCACGAACTTTCCTGCTATGGCAAACAAAAAAAATAGGGTTTTAGCAGCTATAGTTACAGCAGAAAAGAGGCATGGAGGGGGTAGAGAAAAAGAAAAGGAAGTTAAGTAATGATGGGACCAGGCCGGGAGAAACATTCTCTCTCTGCCTCCCTCCCTTGACACCCACTAGTTTACAACTCAGCCTTCTCTCCCCACCCCCCCTCCTTTTTTTTTTTCGAGGCAGGTTTTTTTTCTATTTTCCATCTATAGTACGCAACCCTGAATTTTTATCAGTTGTTTTGGAATAAAAGTGTGCACTATACATGAGTAAATACGGTATATTGACTTAAGGAATGCATGATTGCAATATGCTATAAATATCCAATGACTTACCAGTATTGTTCATGCCAAAAATCTCCTAATTCTCATGGCTTCCCCATTAGAATGTGATGCAGTAGTCTGTGTCTGTTCTGACGTAACTAGTTCTTGTGACACTTTTTGTTTATTAGTCCCAATTGACCAACAGGTCTTTTAAGTATTATATTTCACCATTATCCTACAATCAACTACCTGAATTAACTGATAAAAAACAGACTGACACAAATATAGCAATCAGATGAACTTCTGTGGAAGATGGTAAACTGACTACGCCTATATACTCTGCACCAGCATGAACAACTTTGGTCTAGCCAATATAATTTTCTTCTATGCCCATCGGTGAAATATACATGATAATTAACTCACCTTATAGCTAACTTAAATTTTTAATACACAGCAATCACTCATTTTCCATTCCCAAACAAATAACTTAGCCTATTATCGGTAATGTGGTGCTCCCAGTAAAATGTTGGCTTACTTTAATGGCATACTTACTTATATTTCAAATTAGTATATAAACACTGTCACCAATCATCACTAAAGACACTAAGATTTCATATTCCAAACTGCTGCTGTTTATTACAACCCAATCACAAATCAGAAGGAAGTGGATGTTTACATACATGACTTAGTACATATAATGAACAATGTTAGGTAAGAAAGAGTAATAATTTCAGAGAACAATTAGTACAGTATTGTAGATGTCGTGAATCAAAAGGGAAGTAAAATAATGTTAAAAATAAGTTTTATACGTAAAAGTAACAGTGATATTGGGAGTTTCATGAAAGAAGTTGACAATGAGAATGTATGTATATAAGAGGAAATTAATTGTGTGGTTTTAAATAAGTTACAATGGTATCACTGAAGAACATAATATAGTTTTAAACACACTTTGTTTGATATTGTGTACACAAAGAAAATAAACTGATTTTTGTATGTTTTGAAGTTGAAGATAAGTGTTGGCCCACATGTAACTATTGATAATAGGCCTATATTATATTGGTGTAACTTATTAAAATTATTTAAGAACGTGTTCGTGAATCATGTGATTGGAAATCTGTAAAGGAAAGATACAGTAACTGACTACTTCAAATGGTTTGTTAGGTCGGGAGTGCTTGTTGATTCGCAAGTCAATAATATACGTTAGAATGCTGGAAACTAACTGATGTAAATTGAACGGATATTGTATTGTGTTTTACATAAACACAATTATGTGCCAAATATGGAATAATGCTCCTGGAAACTGTAATACCCTGGATAACGGTTTTTAAGGAGTTGTTGAGGTTAAATTAAATACATTGTGTGCTGCTTTTCCTTTAGGAATTGTATTATTGTGATACTGTAATAGCGAAAGATATTGTAAGTAGCGCACAGACAAGATATTTTCATTTAAATTGATTAGCCTCCTATTTTCACAACAAATGTGTCGGAGTTGTCGACATTATGATTTCAGGCCGTGGCCGAACTCGCCTGAAGTATGTACTTGTGTGCACCTACCCCTGGAAGTGACATCACAAGAGCTGTCCGAATTGGAAGTGAAGTACCAAAGTACGCAAGGGAACGAATATGTGTACTTCTCGCGCCCCTCACGACCTTCATGCGTCGCCATCTTAAAATTTTGTAGTTTGTTGTTTAGTATTTGCAGGTTAACGTGATAAACAAAGCACAAACTTTTAGATGGATGCTTCGACTCTGTTTGTTTGTAAGTACATACAACTAATACATTTACTAGCACTATTACAAATAACCATTTCTTAGGTTTTAATTACATAAATTATATTAACGATTGTATATCATGCTTACTGCTAGGAACTAGGTTCTGATTTTGTATGCAGTCATATTTTGTCATGTCACATTAATGTATCTTTTAAATTTACATTGCACATGAATATTCTACGAAGAAAGACTGATGTTACCTTTTACTCTGTCGTTCATCACTGACGAAATCATAACATTTCATGACAATTTTCAGGAATACTTCTGGCTAGTTCATTTAAAATACGAAGCCAACAAGGGTCGTCAGAATTCGTCTAGTATAGGCCTAGATCGGGGCAAGTGAAGTACGCAGGGTAGAAGTACAGAAGTGCATGCCTTAGTTTTGAAGCAAAGTCCGTGTAAAAATGTGTTACTTGAAACCTGTATTACAAAGTAGGCCTAGTTGATGAGTTTTATTTTATTATTTGATCCCACATAGGTATAAAATAATTAAACAAAACCAATATATTTAAATTATTACTTTGGGATACCAAAAATGGTAAAATATAACAAATTTTTGTTTTTCTGTGTCCCTGTTCCAATACCTCCATATTCCTGTAGATTCCCAAAAAAGTGCTGTAAAGAAAAATAGGGAATGTTGGGTAGTGTCACGTCATCAGCGTAATACTAGTAAAAAAAATATTCCCCAAACTTCAATTAAGTTATACATTTGTAGTAAATAAATGAAAATTACAAGAGAGTAGCCTACCTGAAAACCAAATCACCAGTCCTTTATCAAGGATATGATTTGTTACTGGATCACGTAGGCTACGCAGGAAAGTGTGCCTCGGAATAAGAGGTAACTTCAGACCGCCAATCTTAACAGCAGCATCTGATGCTCCTGGTCCTGAAATTCTAATAACAGCAACGCCGCACTTCCCATAACCTGAAATAATAGCAATAACAACAGTTCTAACAAAAATAAAAAATATATACAAACAATATTAATAATTATACTGAAGTGTTACCTGATGATAAGGCAAAAATTGTTGACGCTGAATATCGGCGCACCAGACGATAACAAGCTTTTGAAAATATGGAATTAAATTCTTTCAAAGTAAACATAACTGACTTAATGATTTAAGCACATCTAAAACGCAACAAATAGCATAACAACCACTTTCCTGGCATTTTACTTTCCCATTCATAACATAAACAGTAAGCTACATTTGCACCTCCCGCGCAAATGTAAACAACTTTTTTTAATCCATAGAATTACACTTTAAGACAGTTCATGGCAAAACCATTCTCGTGTACTCAATGGTAAGGTTAATTCATGGTCATATAGTTAGGTCTGGCAACTGCCTATCTTTCGCAATGCTTGGCCGCGTGCGCTTAGTGAAGCTCGCGGCGGCTTGCGAACTACGAGCGCTAGTAGTAGGTTGACCCATCGTCTGCATTGTTATTGATAGGCGTTTCGGACATTTTCGGTTACTACAATTTATAGAGTTTTGCAAATAACTTGTCGCATTTA
>PNEQ01001574.1:30089-41905 GCA_003012365.1 Medauroidea extradentata | reverse complement strand
TTCTTACGTTTATCTGCTATTTATTGAAAAGGAATCTCGAATTTGTCAATAATAGCTCACTAACATTGCGCAAAGGCAAAACAAAAATGCGCCTAACGGACACGGAGTAAACATAAACAAAATCAACTATAAACTATACAACATGGCGGCGGTATTCATTCTCATTGGCTCATACGCAGCGCTCTACACGGCAAACTTTACAACTACGAAAAACAACAGAAACCGTGGTGTTGTTGAAACGTGAACGTAAATAAATATGCCGTTTCGTGGTTATGTTACGTTTAACATTTAAATTGTATAGTTAGGGAAGTGTTCCATGTAAATGACCTATATTACAGGTGATCGTGTAACTAAATTTTCATAAATAAATGACTACGTTTCGGCAAAAAAAAAAAGGGTTTCATAAAGATGTTAGGATGAAAGCAAGTTTCCGAGCTAGAGCTTGATGCAATCTTGTGGAAAATTTAATTTTTGGTCGATATTAAATACAATTAAAATTGCGGTAGCTGGCAATTTTAATCATTAATACCATAAAAATAAAGGTTATTAAGCTCATTTTATTAATTTCTTTTGATGTTGTTTTTTGAAATCTCGAAAAGGGAATCGACGATTCCGATTCCGAGAAGAACTGGTGGAATCGAAGCATCGAAGAATCGATACGACCCATCCCTAATATATATATATATATATATATATATATATATATATATATATATATATATATATATATATATATATATATATATATATATATATATATATAGTATATGTATCTAAAGCTTTACTTACTAGTGCAAATTATATAATTTTAAATAACAGGTAAATGAACAGTTCTAATTTTTTACACTATAAAATAATTTAATAGTAATGCACAATATTCCTTTAACTTCTGTGACAGTGAAAACTGCATAAAATTATATTTATTTCTCATTTCAGTTTAACGTAACATCAGAAATATTTTTTTAGTTTTAATTTGTTATGGAAAAGTCATATTCCATCAACCGTACAAAGGCGAATGTATACCGTCTATCAACATACACTCACCTTCCTCTCTTGGTGCAGCTCGAGCATGGCCTCTGCCTCAGCGACTGTGCCCGGCAGCTCGGACGAGTCCATTCGCTTGATGGTGTCTGCGACCCAGGCCTCGATCTCACGCAGGTCAGCATGGAAACGGTGCGAGGCGTAGGCATTGGTGAGTGCATCCCGCCTCTGACGTGCCAGCTGCAGTAAGTTGCGCCAGCTCTCTTGTAGCTCTGACAACTTGCTGCGGATAGGTGCTGCCATGTCTGGGTACTTCTGTACAAGACGTCGTGCTTCTTGGTCGTGCTCCTGAAATACATAAAACCGTCAAACCTTGTTATCTTTGTACGATTCTTGCAACAGGTTAATGTTATAAATTGAACAGGTTTTGTGGACATTCACTCGCAATGGTAGATGGCCACAAAAACGATAGTTTAAAACAACTAACCTTGCAATGTAGAAAAAAAAATTTGTAATTTAACGCAGATTTCAATTCCAGTTATTTCACATTTGGTTTAAATATGTACCCATTTGAAAAACACTATACAGTGAAATCCCTTTTATACACTACTAAAAGGATGTGCTACAATTGATGTCAATAAAGGAAAATGTAAAATCTGAGAACATAAAAATGGGTTCTACTATGATTAGCAATTACCTAGTACAAGTCTACAGTTCGATTTATTCAAACTTTCAAAGCACACACTTAGGTATTAATTTGTTTTAACATTTTAACACATGTTTCATCATAAAAGACCAGTCCAGAAATAATAGTAAGGAAAATATTTTCACCTACATTATCTTGTAACACTGCAATTTACTCAAAAATTTGAATACAGATTCCCCCATGATTACAGTTGCATGAATACCTCGGAAAAACTTAATGTTAAATGCTCGACTATAGTTTTAGACTGACAGTTGGATAATAAACAATAAGAGAAGAAAATATAATTTTATGTCTAAAAAATTATGATTTGTGATATCAAATGTTAATGTGCAAAGACATTTCGGCATACTTCACTATTTTATTTTTATGGTGCTTTGAACTACATTTCAAATTCTTACATTCACTTTTACAAATAATAAACAGAGAAAATGCAGAGTCCACATTAGGGAATTTAATTTGCAAATCAGTATGCAGCCTTTATGACAACTCCCGAGCATTGTAAAGACTGCACATTAACATGCATTTGAACTCACGCTAAGAGTATAGTTCAGAGAGATAGAAGAGGAGAAAGAGAAGCCACATGTAATGGACCTAACCTACCTTGAGCTTGCCCTCGATGGCGGTCATGTCTCGTTCGAGTGCCTCCTGCTTACGCTGCAGGTGCTCCACAGCAGCAAGGTCCTTGCCCACGTCCTCCGTCTTCATGGCCACTTCCTTCTCCGTGACCCGCTGGCTGGTGTCATCGACATCCCTGTTGAAGGCGTGCACCTCAAGGGCCCCAGCTAAGAGTCCCCGGTACGCCTCCAGTGCTCCCTGCAGGGCCCGCCACCTGTCAACACAATATTTCTGCATCATTCCCCTTTATTCCCCATTTCTCAACCTATAAGAAAATATATTTATAAATGTAATCAAACGTACATTTCAATAAAGACATTCTTGTATGTTTAAAAACACTTTAAAATAGAAATTTCTGAAATTCAATACTAAGAAAAACAATGATTTATTTATTTATTACTGCTCATCTAACCAGCACATAAAAAGCAGTGCTATATGTTTAAAACAAAAATTAAAAAAGAAGCTGAATGTACGAGCAAGCACTTTGTGTACAAAAAGGAAGGCATACCACAGAAGCTTCAACTGTAGGCATTTTTTACAGTAATCATAAACATTACTTTGAAACATTTGCACAAAGCATTAAAAGATTCGTACATATTTCATGATAGACAAAATTTGTATTTATGAATATATTTCAATTTCCAATATCAGGCCGCTTGGCTCGGTGGTTATAGCTCTGGCTGCTGGATCAAGGGTCCCGGGATTCATTTCCCATGAATGAGGTCAATATTTACTGTTGTCTGTCCAGTTTCAGGACTGGGTATTGTGTTGTCCCCCCCAACCCAGTACTGCAGAAGACAGTGGCAAACCACCGCAGAATCACCTCGCCTAGTCGGCCTTGGAGTACGTCGTGGTTTCCATCACCCAACGCCATCTGTGGTAATAAACCTGCCTTCGGGCAAAACAACCATCATCATCAATTTCCGACAGACTTTCTTCGCTTATCATTAGAGATGGGAAAAAATGGTGTAACGATTTTTACGTGAATTTTCACGAAAAAACACGAAAATTAATTTTTATAACAAACAAACGCGAAAATGTACTGAATTCCAGAAAATAATGTGAAATGGTACATAATTTTCACCTTTGTATGTGTGTTTTTAGGGTCACAACGTTCAAACATCATCATCCCGGCAATATTATCAATTTTTAACCGTATGTGTTTGTCATTTTACATTTCCGTACGCTACAAAAGTTCAGAAACATTACGTCATTGGCAGAAAAACTTACTTTTGTTCCGTTCACCACCATGTTTTCAATCGCTTGATGTGTTGCAAATGGTTTAACGTATTTCCTAACATAATACTAACAAAAACAATATATTCAAAAATACATTTGACACTCATATTATTGAATTTTCTGCTGATACATTAATACTTTAGTAAATTTCATTTCTGCCGAACAAATACGTTGATTTTTTCGTGGTGATTGCATTTCATCGACGTTGTTTGTGTAGTTTACTTTTGCTGATCATAGAATGCGTGTGCTGCGGAAAATGTTGCCAATTTAATAACTTTGTCACGGAGTTAACAAATTTTAGAACATATCTTTATAATACAAAGTTATAAATTTTATCCTTATTAAATAAGATGTTAGCGACTTTTTTAACTCCCACTTATGTCAGAAAAATACATTTAAAAATGATAGTTAAGTTTTCTTTGATATCCCGTAAGGGTTAGTTGCCGACACTGTCAAAATAATCAAAATCAAAATATTAGGCCGCGCCAGTATTGTTTACGGTTGACGTCTGCTATTTTAAGCAAAATTAATTACATGCTTCATTGTATTTTCGTTTTGATGTGCGTAGGCCTTTTTAAGTAAAAAGAGAGACGTTTATGGCACGTATTAAAATTCCTTTACAGTTAAGTCTTAAACCTGAATGCCGAAATTCAAAGCAACGCCGTTATCACGGGCCACGGAATTTAAGTCTGAAGGACTGTATGTGTCGAACAATATTTTATTCTGTAAATGGTGTAACTGCAGAGTGGATTTCGAGAGACGTGGCACTGTTGTGAAACACGTTGCTAGCAAACATCATGTCAAAATGAGGTTAGGTGCCGAGGGATCAAGCAGTGGCAATGTAACCAGCAGCGGCA
Organism: Medauroidea extradentata; assembly: GCA_003012365.1. Classification (NCBI taxonomy): domain Eukaryota; kingdom Metazoa; phylum Arthropoda; class Insecta; order Phasmatodea; family Phasmatidae; genus Medauroidea; species Medauroidea extradentata. The sequence continues at coordinate 37,507 of PNEQ01001574.1, read as the reverse complement.
GTAAACGTCTTGCAACACTAGAAGAAGTTGCTGAAGTCGGTAAAAAGGCAAGAGAAAGCAGAGAGGCTTTTATATTGAACACCACTGAGGCTTTCATAGCTGCCAACATACCCCTGCAAAAATTAGACAACACTGAACTGCGTAAGTGGATAAATGAAAATGTGAAGGGTGGAGATCTTCCAACAGCAAGTTCTCTTAGAAAAACATATGTTCCTAAATTAGGACAAAAAGTTGAGGCAGTAATCACAAGTGAATTTGAAGGAAATGATTTGTGTGTGGTATGCGATGAAACCACTGACAAAGGAGGGGCGTGTGTTTTCAACATTCTTTTTAAAAATTTAAAACCAGCAAGTACCCAGACCACAAAGTTGGTGGCATCCATTGTCCTCGATGCAGCGAACCATGAAACTTGCTCTAAAGCTATTTTGGACACACTGAACTGGTACAAAATAGACTACAACGATGTTAAAGCCATAGTAAGCGATTCTGCTCCTTACATGACCAAGTGTTTTAACACATTTAGTGGACTATTAGAACATGCAGTGCATGTGCAGTGTTGGGCCCATAAGTTGCATCTAGTGGGCAACACTTTTCAAACTACGCTGCCACTTCTTAACAAAACAGTAGCAAAAGTTAAGAAGGCATTTTTAAACAGCAGACAAAGAAATAACCACTATTTGGTGTTTTTGTCAGAAAAGTATGGTGAGTCAAGTGGCAAAGTGAGTGGATTTCCTGAGCCAGTTATTACAAGATGGAATTCTTAGTACCGTTCTGTCTGTTACCTCAACCACTATTTTGATGATATTGTGGAATTTTTTGAAAATGATGACGGCCGTGAATCTGATAACAGTGGTATAAGCTGGCTGAAGGACTTAACTGCTACAGAGCTGATTCAAATCAAAATTGAAGCTGAATTTGTTTCTGTTCACTGCAAACAAGTAGCAAAACAGATAACATTTTTGGAAGGCTCAACTTACCCAACGGCACACACTTTAACTTGCAAGTTGGATGATTTAATGACCAAAATGCAGTTGCTTAGTGTAGGGCAGGTGGAACAGTTTGGGTCTTGTATTGCCAGTTTACTGGAAAGTCTGCCATCTGCGCTTAAGAAGGCTGAAGAAATTTCTCTCCTGAAAGCAGCAGCTTTGAAGGCAGAGACAAAGTTGCAGGATTTAAGAAAAAAGGATCCTGCTGCGAAAATGTTTTCAAGTTTGAGTTCACTACTAAATCCCAGAAAAATTACTCAGCAAACTCCAACAAATGAAGTAGGTATTACAAAAATACATGGCGAGCATTCCTTTCATTAAACAGACAGAACTACTAACATTTTTGGAACGTTACCTCGTCATGAAAAGAATAGTCGTGGAAGAATTGGGACAGCCAGATTGCTCTGAAATTGACATGACAACACTCTTGTGTTCATTGAAGAAGGACCATTTGGAATTTGCTTCAGTTTGTTTGAAGGCTTTATGGTTACCTTCAAGCAATGTAGATAGTGAGAGATCATTCTCACATTATTCACTTGTAGTGAGTGACCGGCGCCGCAGGCTCTTACCAGAAAATGCAGAAATTCAACTATGGTTAACTTCAACAAGACATAAGATGTGGCATATACTTACCGTACAGAGAACTAGAACATTGATCTTGTTTTTCTAACATACATTTTGACTATGTTCTTTTGATATTTGTTATGCGGATCTTAAAATGAGACTTAAAACTTTCTAAATAATGCTTCTTGGTGCAAAAAATACGTAGGGCCTATAAACCACTCTTGTAAATTATTTTAAAACTTTGATCAGTAGCTACGTGCAATATTTAAGTGCGCATTAAAGTATTATTTTGTAATAAATTATAAATACAAATTTTTTTTCTATAAAAACACAAAACACCGAAATCCTCAGTTTCAGCAACAAAATTTGCTTAAAAATAACACCGCTTTTTCTCACCACTACTTCTCATCTATATAGGCTGCATGCTTCTTAATGAAAATTCTGTGTCTCTATGCCTTACCTCTTAAGATGGTGGGACAGTTTCTATACATATTACCGTATACCTTAAAACCGAGGCAGGTGGAGAAAATGAAACACATTGGCCTCACATTCTGGAGGACTGGCTCCAGTCATCCTGATTTTCGATTTTCCATGGTTTTCCGAAATTGCTCCAAGCGAATGCTGGGATGGTTCTTTACCCCTTTCTAGCTCCTGTCCTTGTGTAAAACAGTATGTAAATCGTCTCTAATGACCCTGCTGTTGACTGACCAGATGTAAAGCTTAGTTACTTACCATTTTCCTTAAAGGTTACTTGCATGTATGCATAAAATCATGGTACGCTAAGACAGTAATAACATTGAATTCTAACCAGCAGAAAAAAAACTGTTAAAATAATATCTTAAAAACTATGGTAAAAGTAGTAACTTTGGGTTAAGTGTGTGCGGCCGAGCAAGTGACGCTGCCTTATGTAACAAACGTACGCCTAGATCCTTCAACCTCTACCTCATAACCAGGGAGCATCATAACTTGGTGGCTGGCAGGTGAACGAGCATCTTGGTACACTGTGTACACAGCGCAAGAGTGGGCAGCATGAAAATTAATGCAGAGATAGTGTTCCGCTGCTCGGTCAGAATGAGCCACTGTGCAGGGAACTCTACAGATTACCGTAATTCTATTACTGATAGAGAGCAATAGGTTTATTTTCTGTTGTGTCTTGTGATAAATTCTGAGCATCTATCAACATATATAATTTTGTTACTATGCAGACTTTGTAGAATAGAATTATTACCACAGACATAAACAGCATGTCTTGCAAATCCTATAAAAAGGTTGAGTGCAAAGTATTTTTAGCGAGCGGTGATGAGCAGAGTGAGCAAGGCACATTGGACTACAAGCTACAACAGCTGCAGCGCATGTGATTTAACATTTTGGTCTTGAACACTTATAATTAGGGACCCCTAAAAAAAAGAATAAAAATGGCCAATTTCGGTGTTTAAAAATGTTAAATGCGGTTGAAAAATTTGGTGTTAAAACCTTTGTAGCTGTGTAAAAACTAGACAAAAGTGGTGAAAAAATTTTAGTGGTAAAAAAAATTTGTGTAATACTGTGAAAATAATTATATTTTACCATCAAAATAATTATATTTAACCAAAAAGTTTTGATTTTGCCTCATTATCATTAATTTTTAATGTTTACAAAGTATGCCTGCTACTTGACTCAATTGTGTAACGTTTTTTGATTATTTCCGTTACGAAAATCAAAATAATAAATGCAACATTTCCGAAAGCGTCCAAACAAAACATTAACTTGTAAACAAACGTGCGTTAAGTCACAGAGATATATATTGCAACTTGGTGGTAGACGTTGAACTTTAGCTGCCGCTACTGTTGCTCGGCCGCCATCTTGTCAATATATCGAGATCTCAGTACTGTGTGACAATGGCCGTGCGTGAGTTGATATGCTTCAAAGTTGAGGAATGAATTCATTTGAGCAAATGTATCTATGACTGTGATCCGTAAAAGTAAAATGTAAACAATCTGTTTTCTATGCGGTCGAATGTGTGAAGAAAATGTATGTTTCAGTCTATCCGTTATTTAAACCTTTTAAATATTAGTTAAAATGGTTAAAATTTACTAAAACGGCACGCAGGGACTAATATAATGACATAGAAACAATAATTAAACAAAACCAGAAATACCTGTGCCTCAACTGATTAGCGACAAACCAACCACCAAAGCGCCTGAATTCGCGTGAAACATTGCTTTTAACAAAATTATGCTGAAATTCGCGGAAAACTTAAAACTACGCCAAATTTCGCAGTATTTCGCGAATTTTGCGAGTCACCATTTTTAGGGGTCCTTAATATTTTATCAATCTAAATTTTGTTGGGGAGAGAGAGACTGAAGGTGCAAAGGTGTCATCACTTCTCACATGTCGATGACACGTGCGCAGACTAGTCGTGCATTATTAATTGACAACCTACTTTCGCAAGGTTTCTTGGATGACAATTTTACTTACTTCACTGGATTCCTGTTTTGTATCCTAAGTGGGGTGGTCACCCAGAAATTTGTTTTAATAACTATTATAACTGTGCAAGATATTTTTTGTTATGTAGACACATACACTGTGACTCGTACTGTAATAAAAATTTTTTTAGCTTTCATAGTTTTGTATAATGGCATGTCAAAGTCCAAATTTGCATAAAATGTTTTTAAACTAGAAAGGAAAACAAACTGACTTACTGAAATGAAATAATTCACACTGAAGAACAGTACCACAGGCTACATCAAGACCTATACAGAAACTGTATTGACATTTATTTGGTATTTTTAAAAAAATTACTGAATTTAAAATGAAATGTAAGTAATTCCAGACTAAATTTCATAAAAGAATGACAAATTATATATTTTTAATAAATTAATAACGAATAAACAAATAAAAGAACAGAATAAAAAAACAAATATATCAGTAAATAACTAAACTCATAATGCATTTTTGAGTAGTCAAAGGTATTAAAGAAGAAAGAATGAACAAACTACAAAAGACATGTAATGAAAATGTCATGGAACTAACTTATTGTTGAGCTCATCTCGGCGCTGCTGCACGGAGCGGGTGTCACTGCGGCCCTGTCGGATCAACTTGTCGGCCAGCTGGTTGATGGACTTGATGCGGGAGTCATCCACCCGCATGTCTGAGTCAAAGTCGTCCAGCTTACGTTGTAGCGCAAGGCAGTGCTCGTAGTCCTTTCCAGTTTCCCCAGCTTGAACCATCATCTCCTGTTACGTACACAAACAAAGCATGTCATGCCCAACCTAATGATATGAAATGTAGGTAGTACACAATATACAGTACCTATATTATACTGCTACCTGAGGTACAGCTCCTGAATGGTGATGCAGTACACATTTACAGTGTGTTCCCACAAAACACCAGTCCTACTTTACTATCGAATTTTTATATTGTCCACAGTGTATGCACAATTAAATTGTTAAAGTACTTCTTAGACTACAATATTTACAAAACACTTTTGAAAAAACTATTATTTATTTAATACTGAATATGTACTTACATACCATTGTTGGTGCAAATTATATCAACAATCATTAAATAATATGTACTATTTCAGAAGTGACGAAACCAAAAAATTTATATAAAAAACCTACATAATCTGCCATAATTTAGTTGCTGTTCATTTATCAAAATTTGATTTTTTATTTCTTTGTGGAAAAAAATCTCCCTCACACAGACATAACAGACTATAATATCAACTGTATTCACGACTCAACTCTTCTACGATTGATTGTGGTTGGAGAATGGGATTAGACTGTCCATGTATGCATATTAACAAAATTTATAGTTAGTTTTCACTTGTAGCCTGCCTGAAGAATGGAGCAGATGTCAGCTCGCTGCGACAAACTCATTCAAGGATAACTACCATGTTCATTTCTGTCATCATTTGTTAGTCTGTTTGTTGTGTAACTTTTGTCTTCATCTCAGTAACTGACTGTGCTATCTTAAATGTGATGTTGTGTTTTCTAGTTGGTTTATATTTTTGATATACTATACTTACCTTTTAAACTTATTGTAGTTCTGTAATTTGTGAGATATGACAATTTCTTGCGAGGTTTCTTATGTTTTTCTGTTATTTATGTAATATATGTCAACTATTGTAAAACTCAGCTTGCTTCGTTTGTTGTTTGCTTTTCATATTCGTGGTTTTCTAGGATGACATATTGCTTCAAAGACAGGTGTTCGAAACAATTTGATAACTCAAGAATTTCAATCACAAGAAACTTTCAAATAAATTATTAATGATAGACTAAATGGTTTGCTAAGTATTAGAGATAACAAAAATCTCTCAGTTTCCAGCCATGTGACAAGACATGTATGCTAATTGCAGTAGCACCATGCATTACAAGCTTACACTTCAACGCATTATCAAAAGTAACAAAAATATTCACCACAAACAATAATTCTAAATAATCATCCGAAGAAACAATACTTTGGCATTTGGAGACAAACTTAAAGCTAGACGTTAGTCATGCATTTAAATTCAAAACCAAACTCAAGTTTCAGCTCTGGTAATACATTGAAATATTTATGCAAGTTTTATATGATTTTATTTAGTATAAACTGACATGAGCATGAAAATTTTACAAATTAGGAACATAACTAATAAACTTCAGAACAAAAGCATAGACTATTGCAAATGTAACAGATTAATTCATCTTTGTTCTTCTTCATACACCATTTTTTTTTGGTGCAGATTTTTTTCTGATCACAATACAGTATACAGACCTAACACATACAGTAATGCTACTTGTAATTTTTAATGATGTAAAGGAACATGTTTTGCTTGCGGAAGCATGATCAAGACATGTCACCGGCTAGGCTAGCTTTATCAGGCAGCGAATGAAGACACATTTAAGTTTATTGTTTAGGGGTGATTGGTAATCAGTGCACCTAGTGGCCAGAGGCATACTAACATGAGGCGAGAAGTTTTATTAAAGTTGGCTGAGAGATTATCTTGTGTTGAGGCCAGGTGGCTGAAACGATTTGGTGATGAACAGAATGAATCAGGACACAGTGTGTTAATTTTGCATAGTGATGATATGTAGCTTACGAAAAAGTAAGTGAAAATGTGTTTCCATTCGTTTGAAAAGTTAATCATGGAAGAAGTAATGTTACCTTGAAAATCAAATCGACTTTTTATTTAAATGTTAAATATAATACCACCTGATACTAAGCAACAACACATTGACTTTATTTAAAGGAATGAAAGTTTTAAGTCAATTTTCAGGGTAGCATTACTCCCACCATGTTCATACTATGCACAGAATGAAAACACATTATGCTATTAACAATAAGAAAGGTTGGTGAATTGCACAAGAGCTGCAGTGTGGCCTATTGCACCCCTTACGGTGGTAAAGTCACTGGCTGTGGCATTGGTTGGGCCAGTTTGTTGTGGAGGTAGAAAGTCATTTGAAGATAAATCTGAACAATCATGTATTTTCTGTCAACAAGTACTGTCTTGTAAGAACTTGTACTTCGTATCATTGGTTAAAAATAGCACACATCACAAACACAACTAAAAAAATACTAAAAGTCAACAAAATTAATTAATCAGGCCTAAAAGCAAAGCAATACCCGTTCTGCCACCCTTTTCAGATTTGTCAGCAACATTTTCATTATTTGCCTACTAACCCACGGAATACGTACACCTACACAAACACACACAAGAGATGATGATTATGTTGACACTCTAATACGTGGGATGCACATACATACACAGAACAGAAACACAAACGCACAAACACGCTGTCACTCACACAGTTCACCTGTGTTCTCCCAGGGAATGAGGAAAAATTGGCCATGAACTGATGCAGACTCTAGAAAAACCAAATGCTGGTCTTTAATTCTTCAGAGAGA